>JADLZL010004528.1:0-16107 GCA_015844335.1 Chrysopogon serrulatus | reverse complement strand
CTAATATGAGCTCAAAAGGTTATGGTATCCAAATATGCCCTCATTAAGACATTATTTGGATCCTATCATCTAAAGTTTAGTCTGGACCACTTTTGAGGCTCTAAATAAAATCTAAAGTTTAGCTAACCATAAAAATTCTGCACCACATAAACGAGCTAAAGTGATCTAAATTTTTAGTGAATTTGTTGGCTCCTTTTATTCTGTAATATGCACAACTTGTCTGTCGGTGTTTTGTGAAAGCACCAACTAGTAAATTTATAGATACGCGTTTATGCCCTGGATGGTTCGCTAAGAGGACACTCTGGGAGTATCTTGGTTCGGGGCGTGAGGCCCTACGTCCGATTCGAAGGAATCGTGTAACTTAGCGACGGTTCGTAGTAGGGGTTACAACCCGGTTCGAGAGAGGGAGGGGCTCCCAAGTCTCGATTGAGCGTGGTGCCAATATCGTGGCGTGTGTGTGATAGTCTCGGTGATCTCTGGTGTTCTATTCGAACTTGTCTTAGGAAATGGCTCGCCCTCCCTTTTATAGATGAAGGGAGGGAGCGGCCTTACATGAAGAAGGTATGGGTGTGCCGTATAGAGAAAGAAAAAAGGACAGTGGTGGAGTGGCTCGTCTGCCTCCTTGGGGTCGGGGTGTCCTCTTTCCTGGCGCCGCACGCGTGGATCAGGTTCGGTCGCCGGTGAAGTCGTGTCGCCGGAGTGTTTCCCATGTTTTAACAGTGGACGGTGAGGTTGAATAGTTTATTGGAGCGCTTAGAGTATTGTCCTGGAATTAATGGCGTCGTACGGCACGGGAGTGGGTCGTGATGGGTGAGCGATTTAGTCCGTCAGCCAGCAGGGTGATTTGACGCCGAGCCATGCCCTTCTTCTGGCTAACAGTGCGGTCAAGAGCTGTGCCACGCCCTGTTCTGGCCAACAGTGCTGTTGGCATCCGCTCCCATGCCCTGCACTGCCAAACAGTGCGGTCAAGATGCTTCTGGCCCATGCCCTGCGCGGAGCGCAGGTGAAGAAGATACGGCTTTACCAGTCGTGCTGGCAGCGGGGTCGTGTCTTACGCGTGGAGCGCAAGCCTCGGGTCTCTTCTTCGTGAAGACGCCCGTGAGGGGTCGTGCGAGCCGCGGTGTTGGTGTTTCGTGAAAGCACCAACTAGTAAATTTATAGATGCGCGTTTATGCCCAGATGGTTCGCTAAGAGGGCACGGGAAGTATAGTGGTTCGGGCGTGAGGCCCTACGTCCAGTTCGAAAGGATCATGTTACTTAGCGGTGGTTCGTAGTAGTGGTTACAACCGGTTCGAGAGAGGGAGGGTCTCCCAAGTCTCTGATTGAGCGTGGTGCCAATATCATGGCGTGTGTGTGGTGTATTTCGGTGGTTTTCGCTATTGAGTTCAACCTGTCTAATGAAGTGGCTCGCCCTTCCTTTTATAGACGAAGGGAGGGAACGGCCTTACATGAAGGGAGTACGGGTGTGCCGTGCAGAAAAAGAAAAAAAGGACAATGGTGGAGTGGCTCGCCCGCCTTCCCGGGCTCTCGGGCGTCCTTCTTTCTTGCTGCGTCGCCGCGCGTTGGTCGCCGGTGAGTCGCGTGCCGGAGGTTCGCTGGCCCATGCCTTAACAAAGGGCGGAGAGGCTGAACAGTTGATTAGAGCGTTTCTGAGTATTATCCCGAGTAATGACGCTGTAATTTTCGATGGGTCGTGGACGACGGGCCGTCCGGATCCCAACCGGGAGGGCGATTAGACGCCGAGCCACGCCCCTCGCCTCGACTAACTGGCATCAAGGAGCGATCCACGCCTCGCCCGGCCAATAATGCTGGCGGCATCCGTTTCATGCCTACGCCGCCACACACAAGGGGCAAGATGCTCCTTTCCATTGCCTGGCGGGCGCAGCAGAAGAGTACGGTTTGACCGTCGCGTGGTGGTAGCGAGGCAGTAGCCCAAGCGTGGCGCGAGCTCTGGGCGACCTCTCCGCGAAGGCGCCGCGCAATGAGGGGTCGCGAGCCATGTGCCCCGGCCATGACCACAGGAGCCTTTCAGCTCGGGTCGCATTTGAGTCGCAGCCGGGGTCGAGCCCCGACGTATGGCGTAGGCGTCAGGTGGGCTTCCGCTCTGGTGGGCCGTTGGTGCGTCGGCCCACACAGTCCGACCTTCGTAGGCCGATTGTGGGCCACTAATGGCCTGCTGATCTTGTTTTTGCCGGGGGGCCCAACGAGGCCGGGTTGTTTTGGCCTCAAAGCGGTAGCCCCGAGTCCCTTGCGGGTGTGGGTCCACGCTGCGGGGACTTGAAGTCGGAGGGTCGTTGCGGTTTCTCCGGTGGGTGCGCATGAAAGCACCACCGGATACTCCCCGAGTCTCACGGGGGCGTGGGCCACGTCCGCGACTTCGAGTCGTCGCGCTCCATGGTAGTGGGACAGCGTCGGTTTCGGATGCGTTATTTGGGTGGTTCGCCCCACCCCTCCCTCCCGCAATAATGCGCATCCCCGAACCGTTAGGCGACCAGATGGGGCCGCGTCGGCTGACCGGGCTTTGGAGCCCCCGGGACTTATCTGGGGGAGGTGTAATTGCAAGGCTGCGGTTTCAAGCCCCTGCGTCCCGAGTTAGTGCGGTAGGTGGGCTGGAAAGTTTCGTCGAGGTCGCGTGTTACGCTACCCTCTAGCGCCGCGGTCGCGGGGGCCCGTGGGGTCCGTCCGTCCCAAACTCTTCTACAAATAGGAAAAAAGACGGCATGCGCATCCCACCTACGCTTTTTTTCGCGCCCCCACATGCGCTTCTACCATCCTGATTGCACCGCTGCCGCTGCGAGTCTAGATCCGTAGCCATGGCCAACTGGTCCTCGTCGGCGATCTCGACAGCTGAGATTGATGGGCTCATCCAGCGCGGCCTCCTCCGCGAAGACGGCTGGGTTCGCCCGGGGGCCGAGGAGGTCCCGGTCCCGGGAGTGGGGTTTGTGGTCTCGTTTCTGGCGTTCCACGAGCGAGGGTTTACGATTCCGGCTCACCCCTTCTTCACCGTGCTCCTTGAGTTCTACCAGATCCCCCTGCACTGTCTGAATCCTAATGGGATTCAGCACATCGCGTCGTTTATCGCGTTGTGCGAGGGGTATCTGGGGGTTGACCCCCACTTCGAGCTCTAGAGGTATTTCTTCGCGGTCGACTTGCTGAAACGGCGGGTGCAAGGCGAGTCGGAAACGTGGCAGATCGGGTGTGCCAGCATCCATCTCCATGGGAACAGGGCGAGGGATTACATTCCCATGAAGATGGTTTCCTCCAAATGGGCCGGGCACATCAAGTGGTTCTATCTGCGGAAGTCTGACCCTCCCCTTCCGACGTTCACGATGGATCTGCCCACCGCCCAGCCGAAGCGTTGGGGCGAATGGGGTGTCCCGGCGATGGAGAAGAAAAAGCTTCAGGATCACCTAGCCTCCATTGCCATCCTTCGCGAGAGGGGACTCAATGGTCCTGGGTTGATTGGAGCTTATCACAAGAGGCGGGTGGCGCCTCTCATGAAGCGAACGCCGCTGTTCGAGGTGAGTCCCTGGCGTTTGGCCGGGGACCACTTTGCCTGTGGATACGCTGTCTGACGCGGAAGTCGCTCGGCAGATCAACAGGGCGTTAGAACCGACGGTGGGCTTGGCGAATGACCGGATCAGGTGGACCTTTCCGGTGGAGGGGTGGCCCCCAATGAGATCGGAGGAGGGATTTGTTGACGGTCACTAATGTCAATTATAACCTATCAATTATTATCAAACTTGACATGAAATGAACCACATAGCATAGGTATAGGGTTTTGATCTAACGAGTTCCACGAGTTTTGGTGAATCTATGCGTCTACAGGTACATACTGGAAAAGCTATCAAAGTTGATCAATATGACAGTACGAAAGTATCTCAAATGATGGATTAGAATGCACCATTGCGATGGGCTCGTCGAGACAATCGAAACGGACATATCATTTGCCATATTTGGAGTCCCTGATGAAAAGATATCGCACACGGGCGCGGCACTGCGCGGGGAAGGATCTAGAAGAGACCGAAAACCACCCTTGAAGGTGGGACCCACTGTCACGGGGGGAGACCGGCCGGTCCCACCCTCGGACCGGTCGGTCTGGTATTTTGGCCGTTTTGGCCCAGTTTCGGCCCACGGGATCCACCGCCTTTGAGGAAGAATCTCAGCCGCCGCCGATATCGGTTTGATCCAAGGGCTCACGTTAATCGCTCCTCCCTATAAAAGCAGCCCTAGACCCCAGGGGGAGGCATCCCCTGAAAACCCTAATTCATTATTCGTTGGGATCCATTTGAGAGGCGTCCCTTGAAAGGATCATACTCTTATGGAGATCAACACACCAGGGAGATTAGGGCTAGACTCTTCAATGTAATAGTTGAGTAACTTGAGAGCTAGGGTTGAGAGGCTTCGTTCCGGATCTCGCCGTGGAGCCTTGGAGGTCTGGTATATCTTTGTATTTTATCTTTGCAACACTTATGCTTTAGTATATTTATCTTCTCTATTTACTTCTATGCCTTATTTGTATGGTTAGTGTAGTTATTGCATCTTAACATAGGATCTCCGCTTTGTATTAGGTGCTCTAGTTATTACGTGTAGCTAGAGTAGTAATCGATAGTGTAGACATGGTGTCTAGGCTATAGGTTACCCGAGGTTGCGCCCAATTCTTACGGTTAGTTGTGGTAGCCCATAGGGGTGACAGCTCTATGTGGCCTTCGTATTCCACCACGTCGGGATTGGTGTTTCGTAGGGCTTTTGGCGGCCTTCCCCAACTACCTTCTTCCCGTCTTATTCGAGAGTTGGAAAGGTACTGCTTTGCCCCCGGCGCTATGGTGTGTGCTATACTTATCCATGCATTAGTTACATTCTAGTGTCGACTAGAATAGAACCCGAGTAGTAGAGAAGTACATAGGAACCTTGAACTCTCCCTTAGTCCTCTCAAGTTAGTGACGTATATTATAGGATTCTCCTCCTGTGGTGTGATATTGTGCATAACTCTTATCATTTACCACTTACCCCTCGCTTTAGGTCTAGTTGGTATACTAGTTAGTAGATACATGATGGTGAATTATCAATGTCTTTAGCCATTGTTTCCCAAGAGTAAAATATAAATGACAACCCGGTAATACTGGGGTAAAATGCTACAATGGTATTTGATCCGTAAACGCTGCGGATACTATTTCTATATTCTAAATGGTGACATGATTTAATACCACACCTCTTGGTATTATTGCTTGGGGATGACAACTTGGCATTCTAGTAGCGATGCTATTCCCACAAGCATTTTTAGTGTCGTTACTAAAGATAACATTAAGATGTGTCAACGGGGATTAAGTGAGTTTGTAAGTTCCGTCTCCTCCCTGTTCCATTGGTGTCCTTACTCTTCTCTTGTTATATGTTGGTCTCGCCTTTCCTCCTTGCAGCCCTCCTACCTCATGTTGACGGGTCGCAGGGGGTGCCCCTGTCGAAGGGTCATCCGCATCGGGCGGCCAACCGGGCGGAGAACGAGCGCCCGCACAAGAGGAGGTTGGGCGAAGGCGAATAAGGACAAACATCGGGCGGGGGAGGAGAAGCGAGCTCGGGGCATCGACACCGACACCACCGAGGGGGAGGATGATGACGGTAGAGGACGAGGCTGAGGATCTTGGCCCCGATTTCTTTCGGTTGCCTATTCTCTTTATCATCCCGCCCACCTTTACGCGAAAGGTTCCGGCGTCTTCTTCGAGGAGCCTCGGCCTCTTCGTTGGGCGTCCGCTGGCAGGAGCCTCCCGAGCCCGAGCGGGCTGGTCCCGGCGCGCTCCGGCCCGAAGAGCGCCTCAGACCTCAGGCGACATTGCCGGGTCATTGGCTCTTACCCTCCTGAGGCGGTCCCGGAGATCCGCTGCGGCGCAAATGCCCGAAGAAGGCGCCGGTGCCTCTGCGCGCCCACACCGCGTCGCCGGGCCCCGCCCGGCATTACAACGCAGGCGGCTCGGGCGTTTCGCCAGTCCAGCGACCTGCGACGTCCTCGAGCGCGTCACCTCGAAGGGAGGAGCCTCTCGCCTCACGCCTCCGGAGGAGCGTGAGTGTGGAAATGCCCGGCCGGCGCAACCCGATGACGGTGGGGGGACTGGTCCCCGGCGTCCTCGGATTCCCAAGTGGTGGCCTTGCGGTGCCGACCAGTGCCGGAAGACCACCGGCGTCGAGGGGGTGGGGGGCGCCGAGCGTGAGGGGCGGGCCGGGGCGAGGCCGTGCCCTAGGCAAGGCCTCGTCGGATTCGGGAGGAGGCCGCTCGGAGGGTGGCGGCGCCCCGTCCGTGAGGTTGGTGACGGTGGTGCGGCGGAGGATGGAGGGAGTGCGGGGTCATGGTTTCAAGCGCCACCGCCCCTCCACCTTGACCGTGCGTCCTCGGGGAGCCACCTCCCGTGACTTCGCCGGTGCCCGGCCGGGAGGCGCCGTCGTCGGGTGGTCGCGTCGCATACTGGGTCCGCTTAGCGGCCGGGCAACCATGGGCCGAAGTTTGGCGGCGCTGGGGCGAAGACCTTTGTGCTCAATGACCAGGGGGAGGAGAAGGACTACATGGATCTAGGGTCCCATCTAGGCCGGATCAGGGAGCTGCTCCAGCAGGCCGGGACTTTGGTCAGCGAGGGGTCGTTGCGCCTCAAGCTCGCGGAAGCACCGTTCGAGGTAAGTCCGAGTTTCGGTTGTGAGCTTAGTTCCTTCTTTGCAAATTTTCGGGTCGTTTCTTACGTCAGCGTCCTTGGTGGTTATCCCCGTCAGTCGGTGATGGCGAGGTCCCTCGAAAAATCCTATTTCCTTCATCACCAGGGGTCGTCGTGGGAGTCGCTCGTCGCTGGGGCGAGCTCGAGCCAACCTCGAGTGGACGAGGCCGAGAGTCGCGCCCTCCGGGCCGAAAAACCTGCGGCGAGCTGGCCAAGAAGGTCCAGGAGGCGGAAGGGAAAACGAAGGAGCTGGCGGGAGAGAAGGAGCGCCTCCTCGTGCGGGAGGCAAGTCTTCTGAAAAAAGCGAGACACAGCCGGGAAGACAAGGCGGCGCTGGACAAAGGTCAAGGCCCCGCGGCCGAGGTCGATGGAGCCAAACAATCGTGGGCGGAGGTCGCCACACATTCGGCGGGCCGGGCCGTGGAGGTGGCTCACCGCTGGCTAAGGTCCGCACCGAGGGCGAGGCCAGCCGCAAAGCAATGATGAGAGGAATGTGCCGGAGTCCCGGGTCGAAGGTCAATTATTTGTATTTGGGGTGGAACTGCACCTTCGGCCGGGTTGCCTTAACGCCTGCCGCCGTTGTATTTGCAGAGATTGAAAAGTCGCTTGCCGGAATGAAGACGAACTTCGTGGCGGCCTCGATTGAGCGCCACCACCTCGCGGGGTTGTGGAGATTGTTCCGCAACCCGCCTTGGCGCCAGTACCGCACCGAGGGGTTAGGGCCCGCGTGACCCGGTGACCGACCGGGTGCACGAAGCTTGAGGTGGAGGCCTTCCGCGCCGGGTCAATCGCTCGCTCGCCGTCGCCTACTCCCACTTCAAGAGAATGTGAAGCTTGACGCCCCAGGCGGCGCGGATATGCCTGGTCGGCCCGAGAGCGAGCCGGAGGGCATCGAGGCGCGGTGGAGCCGCAGTCGCGAGCCTTGGCCGACCGCATAGCCGGAGGTGTCTTGCCACATAGAGGTTGATTATTTTGTGCTGAGGTTCGGCCATCGTGCCGGAACATTTGTTCAGGAAATACTACTTTTAGCGCCTTGTTCGGCCGGTGAATTTGGTTTTGTTTTAGCGTTTTCCCGAGTGCGGGTCGTGGCCTAGGGTCGGGGAGGGGGGTTGGCTTGAGACGGACCGTAGTCGTTGAGAGACGTGGGTTGTCTTGCCCATCCCCGGGGTCCGACCCATATGGCGTGCTGTCCCTCTACTTTGGGTTTTTGTCAAAAGATTGTGGTACAAATCTTTGCCTATAGGGGTGAGACTGTGGTCTGGGGTCGCTGCCTTTGGTTTCGAGATCGGTAGACGGTGCCCTGCCCTCGGGGCGTGGGTTGTCATGCCGATGTATCCCGCAGGTTTTGCCCCCAGCTTGTGGTTTGTCCCTTGAGGCAAGAATTAAAATTTCGAGAGAAAGTTTTTTTTGTTTCCTTTGCGGTGTCTATTTCTACTCCTCAGAGGTGGGGTCAGGTGTTACTTTTGAGAAAAGAGATAAAGTTGAAACGGTAAAACAGCTCTTTATTCGATAATCGGAAACTTTTTACATGGCTCGAGTATGTACAAGCTTCAAGGAAACTTAGGGGTAAAAGCGACGTAGCTGTTCTATGTTCCATGCGTTGGTGAGGACCTCTCCCTTGTGGTTCTTGAGCTTGTATGTTCCCGGCCGAAGCACCTGGTGTATGATGAAGGGTCCTTCCCATGGTGGCGCGAGCTTGTGGCGGTCTTTGCTATCCTACCGCAGGCGTAACACGAGGTCTCTGACGTTGAAGGCGCGTCCCCGAATGCGCCGGCTGTGGCATCGTCGGAGGGTTTGCTGGTATTTTGCAGAATGTAGTAGAGTGACGTCGTGGGCTTCGTCCACTTGGTCTAACGCGTCCTCCATGTGGACCATGTTCCCCCGCTCAGTGTAGGCTTGTTCCCCCGCTCAGTGTAGGCTTGTACCCTCAGGGCCCCATACTCGAGGTCGGTGGGGAGGACGGCCTCAGCGCCGTAGACCATGAAGAACGGGGTGTATCCCGTAGCTCAGCTAGGGGTCGTTCGCAGACTCCATAGTACCGAGGGGAGTTCTTCGACCCATCGCCTCCCGAATTTGTTGAGACGGTTGAAGATTCGAGGCTTCAGCCCTTGTAGGATCATCCCGCTCGCCTCGACCCGCCTGCTCGTTCGAGGGTGTGCTACCGCTGCCCAGTCGACTCGGATGTTAAACTCGTCGCAGAAGTTGAGGAACTTCTTTCCGGTAAACTGGGTCCCGTTGTCGGTAATGATTGAGTTGGGCACCCCGAACCGGTAGACGATGTTAGTGAAGAAGTGTATGGCTTCCTCGGAGCGAACCCTCGTTATGGGCCATGCCTCGATCCATTTCGAGAACTTGTCGATCGTGGACGAAGCGCGTGCGTGTGCCCTCCCCGGCGACCTTTTTGATGGTCCGACCGAGTCCCCGGACCGCGAAGGGCCGGGTGATCGGGATGGTCTGGAGCGCTTGGGCGGGCAAGTGTGTCTGCCGCGCGTAGAACCGGCATCCTTTTGCACGAGCGCACTGCATCCTTCGTCGTCGCCACCGCCGTGGGCCGAGTAGAAGCCTTGTCGGTAGGCATTTCCCACTAGCGTCATTGGCGCGGCGTGGTGACCGCATATTCCTTCGTGGATTTCTTTGAGGAGGTCCTTCCCCTGGGAGGTCGGGATGCACTTCATCAAGATGTTTGAGTGTCCCTTGCAGTAGAGATCCTCGCTTATGATGGCGAAGGACTTGGCGCATCGGGCGAGCCTCCGAGCTTCAGTCTTATCCGCGGGCAGGATCTCCCGGATGAGACAATCGAGGTATGGGTCCCTCCGGTCCGATTGGGTTCCGTGCCCGCTTTGGCCGCCTCACACTGGCCCTCATGACGAAGACCTCCGGAGGGATTTCTGTTAGGCGAGGAATGCCCGGGCCGACCCTCCGAGGGTCGGATGTTTGCTACTAAGGCCTGGGGTCCACCCTCCGAGGTCGGGGATCAGCCCCCGAGGGTTGGGCGTCGACCCCCGAGGGTTGGGCCCCAACCCACGAGGGTCGGGATTTGGCACCCGAGGGTTGGGCGTCAGCCCCCGGGGGTTGAGCTTCGTGAGGAGCCAAGTCGACGGGGCGGATTGTGGGTTTGGGTTGGTCGCTGGCGAAGACGCCCGGTCGGGATCGGCTCCCTTCCCGACGCCATCTTGGCGAGCGCCGGGCGGCCTCGTTATTCCGTTCGGGGATGTGGATGAGCTCGAGGCCGTCGAACTTATCTTCCAACCGCCAAACTTCTCGGCAGTACGCGGCCATCTTGGGGTCGTGGCAACTTGACTCCTTCATGACTTGTCCGACGACGAGTTACGAGTTCGCCCCGGATCTCTAAGCGGTGGATTCCTAGCTCCGTGGCGATTCGCAGACCGTTCACCAGAGCCTCGTATTCTGCCATGTTGTTAGAGGCTAGGAAATGTAATCGAATGGCGTACCTCAACCGCACTCCCGAGCGGCGAGACGAAGACGAGTCCAAATTTCGCCCTTCTTCATCAACGAGCCGCCCGGTACATCGTCCCAAGATTCTGCGCCACCGGACCGGGAAGCCGGACCTCCGTCCATTCCGCGACGAAGTCCGCCCAAGCACCTGGATTTGATAGCGGTGCGTGGCGGATAGGTGATGTCGCACCCCATTAGCTCCGTGGCCCACTTCGCGATACGCCCCCGTTGCCTCGGGGCTCGGATGACCTCCCAAGTGGGAAGGAGGAAACGATAGCGATTTATGGGAGTCGGTAGTGCCCGAGCTTTCTACGAGCGATGAGCACCGTGTAGAGAAGCTTTTGGATTTGAGGGTAACGGGTCTTGGTCGGGGAGAGTACTTCCGATGAAGTACACCGCCCTCTGTATCTTGACGGCGTGACCCTCCTCTTCCCTTTCTACCACGACGGCGGTCTTGACCACACTGGGTCGCGGCCGCTAGGTACAAGGGAGGGAGCTCCCCTTGTTCGGGGGGGGGGTCAGGATGGGCGGATTGGAGAGGAGACGCTTCAGCCCGTCGAGGGCCTCTTGAGCCTCGGGTGTCCATTCGAAGCCGTCGGACTTCTTTAGGAGTTTATAGAGGGGCAGGCCTCGTTCGCCGAGGCGTGAGATGAAGCAGCTGAGGGCCGCTAGACACCCCATGACGTGCTGCACCCCCTTTATGTTTTGTATTGGTCCTAGCTTGGTGATGGCCTTGATCTTGTCGGGATTAGCCTCGATGCCACGCTGAGAAACGATGAATCCCAGGAGCATCCCTCGTGGGACCCCGAAGACGCACTTCTCAGGGTTCAGCTTAATGCCCTTCTTGATTATTTTTCAGAAAGCTTTCTCTAGGTCGGCAACGTGCTGATCGGTTTGTCTAGATTTTATGACGATATCGTCTACGTAGACTTCGACGATTTCGCCGATAGATTTGCCGAGACAGCTGACCATGCAGCGCTGAAAGGTGGCGCCCGCGTTCTTTAGTCCGAACGGCATGGTCGTATAGCAATACGACCCGAACGGCGTGATGAATGAGGTTGCCTCTTGGTCGGATTCTTTCATTGGGATTTGGTGGTAGCCCGAGTAGGCGTCGAGAAAGGAGAGGGTTTCGCACCCTGAGGTCGAATCGACTATTTGATCTATGCGCGGTAAGAGGTACGGATCCTTTGGACACGCTTTATTAAGACCGGTGTAATCGACACACATTCTCCATTTTCCGCTTTTCTTTTTTACAAGAACGGAGTTTGCTAGCCACTCAGGATGGTGTACCTCCCTGATGAATCCGGCCGCCAAGAGCCTCTTGGGTTCCTCGCCAATGACTTTGCGCCTTTCGTCATTGAAGCGCCGCAGCCTCTGCCTCACCGGCTTGGAACCGGCCTTGATCCATAGGGCGTGCTCGGTGACATCCCTTGAAACACCCGGCATATCCGAAGGTTTCCACGTGAATATTCGCTGATTCGCGTGGAGGAAGTCGACGAGCGCACTTTCCTATTTGGGGGAGGGGACGCTACCGATGCACACCGCCTTCCCCGTCCGAGGCTGCTGGGGTCGAGGGGCACCTGCTTGGTGTCCTTGTCCGGCTTGAAATTCACCCCGGTGGGCCTCTTGGCGTCGGGGAGGTCGTCTTCTTCCGCCAAGCTATGGAGAAGGTGGAGTTCCTCCGAGTTGATGATGGTGTCGGCCAGGTCGCAGCTCTACATCTCGCACTCGTAGGATTGTTGCACCGATGAGCCGACCGTGATCACCCCCTTCGGACCTGGCATCTTCATCTTGAGGTAGGTGTAGTTCGGGATGGCCATAAACTTCACGTAACATGGCCGGCCCAGCACGGCGTGGTAGGTGCCGGGGAACCCGACTACCTCGAAGGTGATGGTCTCCTTTCGGAAGTTGAGCGGCGTGCTGAATGTTACCGGTAGGTCGATTTGCCCCAACGGTTGCGCTTGCTTCACAGACACGACGCCATGGAAAGGGGCCCCATCAGGACGCATCCGGGAACGGCTGATCCCCATTGCATCAAGGGTGTCGACGTAGAGGATGTTAAGGCCACTGCCGCCGTCCATGAGGACCTAGGACCTTCGAGAGGCGCTTGTTGGCGACGATGGGGCTGACGACGAGGGGGTAGCGCCCGGGTCGTGGCATGAAGTCCGGGTGGTCGGAGCGGTCGAAGGTGATGGGGGTGTTGGCACACCGGCGAAAGGTGGGGGTCACCGGCTCGGCGTGGTAGACCTCGCGCCGCTCGAGCTTCTGTGCCCTCTTCGACGTGTAACTCTCCGGTCCACCGAAGATCATGAGGCAATCATAGTTAGCCGGGAAGACCTCGTCGCTGGCCTGCTCTTCCCCTCCGGCGTTGTCCGCCGGGGGGTCGGACTGCTTTTTCTTCTTCGCCGCTTTCTTGGCTTCTCCGAGCAGGTACTTTTTCATGGTTCCGCAATCCTTGAGGAGGTGGTCGACCTTGTAAGCGTGGTTGGTGCAGGGCTCGTTGAGCTTCTTCTCGAAGAAGTTTGGAGCCTCCTTGGTGGCGGCCTTCTTGCCCTTTGGTTCGGCGGCGACGACGAACTCCATTTCTCGCCGCTGCTTCCCCTTCTTCTTCTTCTTCGGGGCGCGGATGGAGGGGCCTTCGTTGGTTCCCTCCTCCCGCTTGCCCTTTCCCTTTGGGCGATCGAAGATTGCCCCGACCGCGTCCTCCCCGGAAGCGAAGCTGGTGGCGATGTCGAGTGGTTCCTTCGTGGAACGTGGCTGATTTCTTCCCAGCTCGTGCACCAAGTTCTTGTTGGTAGTTCCTGAGAGGAAGGCGCTGATAACGTCTGCGTCTGCCACATGGGAAAGCTCGGTATACTGCCGAGAGAATCGCTTGATGTAGTCTCTCAGGGACTCACCGGATTCCTGCGTACAGCTGCGCAGATCCCAAGGGTTTCTGGGTTGGGTGTAGGTCCCCTGGAAATGCCTGACGAAGATTTCCTTGAGATCCCCCCGCGAGTTGATTGAGGCAGGGGGAGGTGTTCGAGCCAAGCCCGCGTCGTGTCGGCGAGGTAGAGCGGGATGTTCTGGATGATGAAGGCCTCGTTGCCTGCTCCCCCGTCCAGACAGGCCAGGCGGTAGTCCTCCAGCCAGATTCCGGGGTTCGTCTCCCCGGAATACTTGGTGATGTTCGTGGGCGCACGATAACGGCCGGGAACCGCGCGCGTTGAGGATGTTTAAGCCGAAGGCCCGGGTCGGCGGGCGGGAGGACGCCTCGAGGTCATGGTCCGGCACGCGGCTCGCCTTCGGGCTAACGCTTTCCTGCCGTGCACGGGGGTCGTATCGGCCGCCGCGACGCGGGTTGTAGTCCCATGTGACCGAGGGCTCTCGATCCCTCTCGTTCCGCCGTCGTGCGCTGAGGACAGCTCGAGCGTCGCGGATCGGCCCTGGCCTTCCTTGTAGCGAGGAGGTATGTCGGAGCCGGATCGAAGCGTGGGGCGATGATGCTCACACTTGGGGATGTGGCGGCGCTTGGCGACTCGGGGTCGGTTCGTGCATGCCGCGTCATCGAGCTTTCCGCTTGTTGTGTCTCTTGTAGATTGGCTTGATTCTGGATGTCCAGCAGGACCTTCGCTCCTCGGGGTGGCCCGCTCCGGGGGAGCCGTTGCGGCAACGTGGCGGCCGCCCGCGTGTGCAGCTTGCCCTTGGGAAGAAAGGCGTATGGCCAGCGTCTTCCGAGGATGCAACGATGGGCGTCGCGGGCGCGAGCCAACGCATTCCCGACGATCCGCCCCAGGGCACGCCCATGGCGTGGGTTCACTGGCGTAGTGCACTGGCTTCCGCGCCCTTTGAAAGCTCATGCCCGTCGTCACGGAATTAAACTTTCGAGGCTGGTCTTTGGATCGGGAGTCGTACCCACCGGCGTAGTCGTGGCTCACCCCGTGGTTTGTTCCACCCCCTCTTGACCTTGGTGGTCGTGTGGCGGGGGTGGCCCGAGGGTGATCTCTGGATCACGGGTTCACTTTCCTCATGCTCCTCCTCGATGTCGGCCATGTAGCACTCAGCGGGAAGGATGGGTGCTCCCTCTGGCGGTCCGAGTCCGAGGCCTCGGCCGTATTCTTCGGATGACAAAATATCCAGGATCAAGTCCCGTTCGGTCATTTCGACGAATTCGACCCCATTGCGCGCCGCCTCAAGTGTCCCCGGAGCCTGGCTGCCAAAGGTTGCGGCGGCGTCGCGGAGGCCGAAAGCGAATCCGGGCGCCCGGTGGCTCATGGAGCTGTGCTGGCCCGCGGTTCCGTGCCGTCATTTCCACGATGCGGCGGAAGAGGATTTGCCTATCCCTCGTTGGGACGGCGGGTCCATAGCCTGGGGTTCGTCCCCCGGATGGAGCCAGACGGAGGCCTTCGAGGGCCTCGGTGGTAGTGCGGGACGTCGGGGGAGGGGTAGAGGGTCGAAGCCCTCCGCAGCGTCCCCCTCCTCGGTGACGATGAAGTCCGTGCTCTGGAAAGCGTCTGGCGCTCCGGGGCCCGGGAATGGCGTGGCTTCCCATCCCGAGCCTTGGTTTGGAGATAAAACGCGCAAGGCCCCTACCGGCGCCAAGGCCGCCGGTGTTTCGTGAAAGCACCAACTAGTAAATTTATAGATGCGCGTTTATGGCTGGATGGTTCGCTAAGAGGACACGGAAAGTATACTGGTTCGGGCGTGAGGCCCTACGTCCAGTTCGAAAGGATCGTGTTACTTAGCGGCGGTTCGTAGTAGGGTTACAACCGGTTCGAGAGAGGGAGGGTCTCCCAAGTCTCTGATTGAGCGTGGTGCCAATATCGTGGCGTGTGTGTGGTGTATTTCGGTGGTTTTCGCTATTGAGTTCAACCTGTCTGATGAAGTGGCTCGCCCTCCCTTTTATAGACGAAGGGAGGGAACGGCCTTACATGAAGGGAGTACGGGTGTGCCGTGCAGAAAAAGAAAAAAAGGACAATGGTGGAGTGGCTTGTCTGCCTTCCTAGGGTCGGGATGTCCTTCTTCCTTGCGTCGCACGCGTTGGTCGCCGGTGAGGTCGCGTCGCCGGAGTGTCTGCCCATGCCTTAACAGTGGACGGAGAGGCTGAACAGTTGATTAGAGCATTTGGAGTATTATCCCGGAGTAATGACGCTGTACGATTCGGGGGATGGGTCATAATGGATGGGCCGTCCGGGATCACAACCGGAGGGCGATTAGACACGTCGAGCCACGCCCGCCTCTCGACTAACAAGGCGGTCAAGGAGCCGATCCACGCCCTGCTCTGCCAACAAGTGCCGCCGGGCATCCGTTTCCATGCCTGCCGCCCACAAGGCGGGTCAGATGCTCCTTTCCCATGTCCTGTGCGGGGCGCAGACGAGGAGAGTGCGGTTTGACTGGTCGTGTGGTAGCGAGGTCGTGGCCCAAGCGTGGAGCGCGAGCCTCGGGCGACTTCTCCCAAGCGCCAGCCCAGTCGTGGCAGCTGCGGTCTCCCGGGCCACGACCAGGGAGCCTTTCAACCTCGCGAGGGGTCGCCGCAGTCGCGCACAGGGGGTCGAGCCCCGCGCGGCGTAAGCGCGTCAGTGGGCTTCCGCTCCTGGTGGGCCGTTGGTGCGTCGGCCCACTGAGTCCCGACTTCAGTAGGCCGATTGCGGGCCACTAATGGCTCGCGATCTTGTTTAGCCAGGGGGCCCAACAGGCGGTTGTTTTTGGCCCCCGACACGCGGCCTCCCGTGTCACGACCCGGGAGCCTTTTTAGACCCGTAAGGGTCGTGCGCCCCAGCGCCCCGAGTCGAGCCCCAGCGCGGTGTAGTTTACCGCTGAGCTACGCAACCTTCTAGCGGGCTGTCGGGGACGTCGGCCCACGGTCCCGGCTTTTCGTAGGCTGGGTCGTGGGCATGCTGCGGCCTAATTAGTTCGTTTAGCCGAGGGGGCCCTAACAGGGCCGGTGTTTTGGCCCCCGACATTGTCTAGAAAAAAA
>JADLZL010004527.1:0-13166 GCA_015844335.1 Chrysopogon serrulatus | reverse complement strand
TATATATATATTGTTGGCGGGGAGTATTGAGCCTAAGGGAGGCCGAGGCGTAGGATGAGCGGAGGTCCCCTTTCGGCCAGGGGGTTCAGACCTCACAGCGCAAATCTGGGCCCCACGAGAATCTCTTCCTCTCCAAGCGAGCCGATTAGTGAGGCAGAGTGCTTAGCATAATAAATGCTATTATTAAATTTTACTGCCCGCTTACTTGATCGCTTTGAGTCACTTTTATAGGTGAGCTCCGGGCAGTTCCTCTTTGGACTTCTATTACATATACGCCCACAAACCCTAGGGGTAGTTTTGGCCTAAGCTCTAACCGCCATTTTTTTCTCCCAGGCGGCATGGACATCTTCCCGCTTGTTCAAGCGTGGGCCAGGGCACATCGCGCCTTCATCCTTGCCTTCTTGGCGAGCTTTGGGCTTAAGCCAGGAGGTTGATCTCGACGCCACTCTTGGGGGCGTGTTTACCACTCTTTGGTAACAGCCGCCTCTGATCTTTACTGCGGGTGCGGACCTCCGGGGCGGCGCGCTCTGCCAGGGCGGTTGATCACCACTCTTCGGTGACCTTCGCCTCCCGAGGTCTTGATCTGCCGGAGGTGGGACCTCCCGGCCACTCTTCCTTGAGGTCAGAGACCTCCACTTCTCGGGAGGCTGAGCCCTCGGACTTTGCCGGGCTCGCCTCCCCGATCTCCACCTTTCGGAGAGTTCCCTTTCCACGAAAGCAAAGCGAAAAGAATGGAAATAGCAAGTGAGAGAGCTCGGAAGAATCTGCAGGGGGGACGCCGCCCGTGGAGGCCCGGAGGTTGGGGAGAAATTTTCCCCAACATTTCCCCCTAAGAGCGCAGGCTGGCGGGTAGGCCAACGCGTCCTCAGCCAGCCTCCCGCGCTCTGTGGCGGAGGTCCCCTTCCCGATTCAGCGCCGCCCACGTGTCACTTGGCGGTGGTGCGTAAATTGCGTGACTGATTTGGCCGGTTTGTCTTCCACTTCCGTCTCGGAGGCCCCAGCACCTATACAAAGGGTGCTCGAGCCGTGTTGCCGTGCGCTCTCTTTTACTTGCTTTCGCTTTCGCCAAAGCTGTGGCTTCGAAGTTTCCTTCGCCTCCCACTTAGGGTCTCAGTCCTGAGGTGGATAGCGGAGGCTAAAGGAAATTGAGGATAGTCGGGATAGTCTTTCAGGAGTTGAAGCTTCATTTGTGCGATTTAATACCTCGAGAGTCCTTCTCACGGAGATCAAGGCGGGCAAGAATGAAAGGATCACTTATGAGATTGGCGGGAGCATCGTCCAACAAGATGATGATTACGACAATAATATGGTGTCAGAAGGTTGGTTTGAGAAGGACAAAGGTAAAACTTCCGGTTTGGGGCCGTTCTGATCCTCCAGAATAAGGATTATCACGGGTTGTTTTTAAAGTGATTTCTTTGTTTGTGGCCTTCGCTTCAATTTTCCCGCCCCGGTTTGAGGAGGTTACGGATGAGTTGCGTCAGTTCATCGGCTACTCCAAAGCCGGTATTGCCAACAGCAAGTTTGCACGGGCACACATGAATCCTGCGGCTACGATATTGGCAGCTTTTGCCGGTACTGAGGCTGCGAGAGAAGCGAACAAGAAGTTTGAGGTGCGATTTGTCAATGGGTAGTTGCTCCTTCTTCCTGAAGCGAAAGCGGAGTTGGACCTAGGTGTGTGGTGTCCCTCTTGTCCCGAGGAGAAGAACAAGTGGGACAAAGATTGGACTTTTGGGCGGTTCTCACGTCGGGACTCCGGGGTTACTCTTTGTGGAGGAGGATGATGACGGCAAGAAGGTGACCGTACCCCTTGGCCTCGGTGATGACCCCTATGGGCCAGCGGTACTCTATCCCGTCCGGCCAAGTTTACGGCTTCTCGCCACGGCATGTAATGGACGCCGGCTCTTGCGTGCGGTATTCAGGAGTCGCGACACAGTGGAAGGAAGAGATGGTAAGCGGCCAAATGCTGGCGCTTGCGAAGAAGCAGACCGTTCCATTTGGAAATGGTTCAACTTCCTGTTTTCGGAATGCGGGTGGTGTTAGTTTCCCTCGGTTTTTGGTTGGCGCCGGCTGACAAGAGCCAGCCAGCTGCCTCGTTCGAGAGTTGGAGGCTGTGTTTATGAGATTGTTGGGAGCTACTCGGACAAAGGAGTATCTTGCCCCGGACGGAGGCCGGGGAATATGCCAGCTTGAACGTGTTTTTACTTGGAAGAGATGGGCGTCAAGTATGGAGATCCTGCTGTGCTGCGAAGCTTATTGCACGCGTCAGAGCAAAGGTAGGCTGGCTCGCGGAGTCCTTAGCGATGCCCCAAAGCACGCAGGTCGGAAGCGACGTGGGGCTTCCTCTGCAGTGGCCCAGTGCGAATTAGGCGGAAAAAGCTCACGTTCTTAAGGTGTTGAAGCTTCGGGCGTGTGGGGAACCTGCTTGGGAGGTGTGGCGGTCGGCGCATCCGGCCCGGTTCATACGGAGGTCGGCTGCTACCTCTTTGGCCCGCCATATAGGCGTGGCGATGAAAGCGGGAGGCACTTGGTGCAAGCTCCCAAACTTCGGAGGCGTGCCTCTTCAAGCAGATTGAAAACGCCCGGGCGTCGGCCTCGACTCACGATGTCACAGGTGCTTTCCGATGATTCGGAGGACTTCCGATTCATGCGATGCCGGCTTGGTAGAAAGCGAAAGTTTCTTCTCGGGAGGGCCTTTTTGCATGCAGCCAGGGAGCTTCACCTCCGCATGTCGGTAGTCGGTTCCGGAGGTTGCTCAGGAGGCTCATGAGGTTGCAACCGTACCACTTGGCAGCGGGATCGATGGCACGCTCCTCGGGCGTTTAGGAGCTTCGAGGTGCAGCGAGGCTGGCGATGCTTTATGTAAGTTCAACTCCTTATTTATTGTTCTTTACATTCATGTGGCCTTTTTATGAGCGTTATTGATTAGGCCTTGCCCAAGTACTTCGCGAGGGATCGCCCGAAGGCCTCCACGATGTTGATATAGATTCGGATAGGCTGGATCGGACCTCAGTGCCTCCCCCCTTTCTTTGGTACTTAGTTTGCCCGGGTTTCGGCTCAGCCCGAGGTTGGTGCTGTCCTTGATAACTTTGGGTTGTTTATCTTGTTTATTATGTTGTATAACTTTGGTTCAATCGTCGTTTCCTTTCGGGCCCGGTGATTCCATGCAAACCTTAAGTGGGTGGAGCTGCGCCCTCCCATATGCACCGGCGGCTTGGAGTTTGATTTTTCCTTTGATTTTTGTCTGGCGTCAAATATTTTTTGCCATACGAAATTTTGTTTGGCATTAGAGTGGCACTTTCGCGGTGGGCGATTGGACTACTTGACCTTCTAAAGAAATTTGAACAGCGAAGCGGCAGGCGTGGTTAGAGTATTTGGTTTCATTTGGTTTGCGATAACTTTGTATCTCACTTCTTGGGTAGTTTATTTGAGGCCTTGCGCTCTTCTGCCCGAGTCATCATTGCGGAGGCCATGTGGGCTTCGATGCTCACGCGCAGAGGTGTTAAAAGCGAGGAGGCCGAGGCACTTGGTGCCCTCAAGGAGGAGGTTGAGACTTTGGGTCTTGAGAAGAGAAGACTCTTGCCGATCTTGGGGAGGCCGCCCGTTTAAGAGGCTGGCGAGGATCACGGAGCTCAAACTTAGAATCCTCGGAGAAACTTGAGATGCTGAGGGGCGCCTGGCGTGATTGGAAGAAAGAAATTTGAAAAAGGCTAATGGCGTTAATGTCAACTGCCATCGGAGGTAGAAAGTGAGAAGCGAGGCTGCGGCTATCTTTGAGAAGCGGTGGAGGAGCTCGGCCGGTGGATGATCACGAGGCGGCTATTACTTTGGCTAGTGCACAATTCGGCGCGCCATCCACCACTATAGGCGGTGTTGTTCCTCCTACGCACGAGGACCCTTCTACCTTCATTTGTCAGCTGAATTTGGATGCGTTCCGCCTCTCGTTTTCCTACTAAGTTCGTTGATGGCATTGCGGTTTAAAGCCGTCTCTTAGCATCCAAGAATTTTTGGCCAGAAGATAGTTGTGGAGGTGGGGGTGCGGCACCTTCGACTACGAAGGGGAAAGCTACATATAGTGACCCCAAGGAGGTTGTTTGGGTCTAACCTCCGGCGTACCCATGCGTGTTGTGCTTGGCGACTTCATGCGCTATTCTTTGGAGCCGTTTTGGCCCCGATTATGCATGTTAGATTTCGAGGAAGCGCAGGTAACTTTGATTATTTTGCTTTATTTGTGTGACTTTTACTTTTAGGGTTTTTTAATGACCTCATTGCATTGTTGTGGCGAGGCGGAGCGGGCAGCCAAGAGCTGGCGGAGGCTTTGAAAGGCGTCGCCGGAGTCTTTCGGTGAGAAAATTTGGCGGGCTACGGAGGTGGATGCTTACAGGCTCAAGCTCAAGTAGATTTTTTAACTTAGGGATGATGAGGCGGCTTTTGCTTAGTCTTTTGTTTTAACTTTCACGAATTGCCTTGCGCGGTGACCTTGTTGGGGCACAACGCCCAGAGGTGTATTACCACCGCTAACTATGATGAAGGTTGAATTGTTTGTATTGGCGGTCCGGATCCATAACCGATTGGCGGCTTTGATAACAATGTGAATGAGGAAATGTTTAAGTTTTGTCCTTGAAAACTTGGAACCTCACGATGATTTTGTCGTTCTTTGGCGTGGCGGGGCCCGATTACCCTTGAAGATTCGCTTTCGCTTTTGGTTGGGCTACGTTGTAGCGTTGTACCCTCTTGCTCGCACCTTGGCGTGGCTTTCACAATTGTAATCTTTATGGTACATTGTTTATGTAATGAATGTTGTATGTACGCAACTTTTTTGAATCATTCTCTCTTTTCTTTATTTTTGGCATTCTTGCCTTCGCACTTACATTCACAAACACCCGCGTATATTCTACGGTCATCCGTATCCTGCGGTTTGAGGTGGTTGCTTACGCTGATCAAGTTGTAGGCTGTTGAACTCGTACTTGGCCTGTTCAGCTTGGCGTAGGTCTTTGAGGCTGATAACTAGCAGCTTTTGCATGTTTTCTCTTGCCTTAAGACCTTGTACGGCCACTTAGGGTGCTTGGTCTCGGTATGTTTAGTTGGCGCGGGTTCCTCATTCACCCTTGGGCTCACGTCACTCAATCTTTACAAACTTTTTGGTATCTCCAGGCTAGCGGAGGCTTTGTTTGGGTACGGGAGTTGATAGTAGAGCCTTAGGTTTTGAGGGGGGGATGTTACAACTTTTTCTGGCATTAATCCCCTTCATTCTTGGAGTTCTAGCTACGGCATGGTGTGATGCGCTATGCGATTACAAAGATTTTGCGTGGTATCTCTTTGCTTTTGTTCTTGGGGAAACACTGCTTCCATCCTCTCCTCCCTCTTTTACATCTTTCCTAGAATTGTCGGAGAGGTGGCAATTGCTTAGTTTATATATGGCCTTGGCTCATAAGAATCATTAACTTTTGATGGTTGAGGTGGTTGCCTCTGCATTTGAATGCAGTTGTATGGCATTTCTGTGGTTTGGTAGCATTTAATGCAGTCACGTGCTGTTTGCAAACTATGGTTTGGTTTATAGTGGGGGTTGTTTCTTTGATCTCACTGTTGCCATTACCGTTGGTAAGAGGGACTTTCAGTCCCAATTTTATAAGCTGGAGATTATCTCCTTTGATCACCCGATGCAAAATGCGGATTGGTAGGGACTTTCGAGGAGTTTAATTTTATAGGAGGTTATCTCCTTTGATCACCGGAGTGCCGTACGTTGGTAGGGACTTTTTCCGGTTAATTTTTGTAGCGGAGGTTATCTCAGCTTTGCAGTGATTATTGCATTGGAGGTCCGATTCCAGGCATGCGGCTTGGCTTGCCCGATAGGTCCTCTTTCTAGCTAAGTCGTTTTTAGCCGAATGTTTCTTTACGCCTCGGCTAGCTGGCGGCTTTTCGACTGTTTGCTCGTGATGTGCTTTTTTGTTTTCTTTGGGGGAACTCTTTATATTTTTTAGGGTTAAGCTGCAAAGGGGCTTTCCGCCTCGTTAAAAACTACCTCACCTCGCATGACGGAGTCCCACGTGAGAAAAAGAAGTCTTGAACTGCTCATGAAGGGCGAAAGTAAATTTAAAAGCTTCTAAAGCGGAGGAGCCTTAGCTTATAGTCCGCGGAGGTCCTCTTACACTCGAGATGTAATATTTCTGAATTGGCGTGTTCAGTATGGGCGGAGGTCAAACCGCTGTCTTCTAGTGCGAATGCCTCTTTGTTCGTCGTTTGTTTTGGCTATGAGGTCCCTCCCATTTTGGCTGGCAACACCTCTTGTCCAGCACCTTTGGCTTCCTTGGCACTAGGTCTCCATCTTCAATGAGCTTTTGTCACATTCTTGTCTCTCCATGCCTTGGTTTTGATCTTGGTACTTTATGATGTTATCGAGGGCACCTGCACTTTGTTGTTCTATCCCTTCTTTTTGGCATGGCTACCCACCTTGCCCACTGCTGGCGGTTTGCGCGGAGGCCCCAGGTGTTTTAACTCTTACGGCGTCATTGCCTCTTCCCCATACATAAGTTTGAAGGGGTGTATCACCTTGAGATTGGTGGCTGGTGTTGTGTGACCGCACCACCCTTGGTAGCTCTTGCCCCATTTCCTTTCTTGAGTTGAGCAGTGTTTTAGAATTCTTGAGAAGATTTCTCTGTTTGCCCTTTATTTTACATTTGATTACGGGTAATATCTTTGATCACGGCCGAGTGTTGTGCCTATGGATTTGCGTATTCTTTGAATTTATCAGTCAGCGCTTTTCAGATTTATTACAGTCGGGACGCCGAACTCCAGACTCTGCATATTATATTTGCGAGAAAAACTTCTGGCCCCTTAGAGTTATTGATACGGTTTTTGCTTCTATCCATCTTGTGAAATATTCCCACGGCTACTGGCAAATTTGAATCCTCCTTGCTGGTGGTAAGGCCTACCGGAATCCATTCCCCCATCTTTGAAGCCGGCCAGTTAGGGGGGTATTGGTTGGAGTTATTTGACGGCGAAAGGTTGCTTAGTGGAATACAAGCGGCAAGCTTCACATGTTTTGACCAGCTCTTTGACGTCCTTTGCATGGGTTGGCCAGTAGAACCCTTGCCTCAAAGCAGCTTTGGCACATTAGGCCCTTGGCCCTATGTGAGACAGGGATTTCTGCATGTATCTCTTTATCAACTCTTTACCTTAAACACGGATACATTGAGCAATGGCTGAACCACCCCTTTTTTGTATAATTTTTTTATCTAGTAGCACATATGATCTTGCTACATACTTCATTCTTTCTTTATGCTTTGATGTGGGTTGAATATTCCCCTCAAGCATTTGCGCTATACATCCGCCAGTGCGCCGATGTTCTAATGTACTTTTCTTGTTTTCTCTAGCGGAGGTTGCCGGGTTCTTGATTTGCTCAAGTAGAAGGTTCCCTCGGGCATTTCAGTTATTTCTTCTTTGCCCTTACTATCTCGTCGCCTGTGTTTTCCCAGCAGGATGTGTTTGAGGGGTGAACCCACTGGAACTTTCTTTCTAACTTCGTACTTGCTCAAGGTATCTTGTTAAGCGGGGTTCTACGGCACAGTATTCTTTCTCGACTTGACTCTGCCACAACCATTGAGTCATTTTCCACTAGTAGCCTTTGGATGGGCGCTTTGCCTTGTTGAGGCTAGGATGAGTGCGCCGTGCTACGGCGGCGTTGTTTTGTTGCTTTGAAGTTCAAGCGGGCTGCGTACTTCATCTTTGCTCGGTTGGGGATAATAGCACCACCCATTGCCGGTGCCATTGCCCCAAGCTCCATCGTGAATAGTGTCGGATAGGTTATGTAACAGCCAGCGGCGAAGGTGTCAATGCCATGAAATCGGTGCACGAGATTTGATTCTTTGTTTCCCAGGACAAATATCTTGATGATGCGATAATTAAGCTGACCCCATTTTTTTCCAGGAGGCTTCCTTGTTGTTGAGCCATCTCTCCCAGGAGGTTGTGTCGAAGGAAGTACTATTATTTCATGGGCTTGGAAGTAATGCTTGGAGTTTTCTTGAGGCGGTTAAGATGGCGTGGGGCCGATTTTCGCTTAATTATAATTCAGCTTGGCTCTGCCCGAGCCGAAAACATAGTACAGGCTGGTTGGTTCCTTTGACCTTTGAATTCTTTTCTGTGCCAAGACCGCCGACCGCGTGATCGTCTTTGCCCACATATAAGAGTAATGTAATATTGCTACGATACTTGTGACTTTTCGGAGTGTTGGCTAAGTATTTTTAAGTCGTCAAAGGCTTATTTGGTGATCACCCAGCTACTTGGACTTTGTCGGAGGAGTTACGAGGTGCTTTGAAAATGGTAGGCTTACTCTCTAGACTTTGAGATAGACATTGGCCTTCGCTATTCTTCTGTGAGCTCACTTCCCTTTTTGGTAGTTGGTTACATCATTGCTAGTATTACTGCGTTTTTTAGTTCTTTGTGGGAGTTCC
Source organism: Chrysopogon serrulatus (assembly GCA_015844335.1). Classification (NCBI taxonomy): domain Eukaryota; kingdom Viridiplantae; phylum Streptophyta; class Magnoliopsida; order Poales; family Poaceae; genus Chrysopogon; species Chrysopogon serrulatus. The sequence continues at coordinate 4,719 of JADLZL010004527.1, read as the reverse complement.
TTCCGGCCCTACAATACATCGGTATCTTGGCTTTGCTTCTTTGCGGGCACACTTCTCGGTTGTAGTTTTTAGGCACTGTATTTGCGGAGGTTAGCGAAGGTCTGCCGGAGTCAGTGTGCTCTTTCTTTTCTTTGCTCATGACTATGATGTAAATGGAGCATATGCGATGGCGTTCTTTGAAATTAGTTGCCTAGCACTTTTTAGCACGTAAGCTACTTTGCGAAGAGTTGAGCACTGCGTTCTTTAAGCCAACCGGCGTGCGAGAGCGATATGTGCCAAAGGGGGTTGTGAAACTTGTCTTTTCTTCATCCTCTTTATTAGGCCAGCCAAATTTGATGAAGTACCGAAAAACGATCGAGGAGGGGAAAATCTTACGCAAGTGCGGCCTGTCCGTGATATCTATTCTTGGCTGAGCATCTTTTACGCATGCTTTGTTTAGATACATGAGGTATAGCACATCCTCATCTTGCCATTGCTCTTGGGTACTAGCACAATTTGCTAGCGATTGATACTTGACTTCCCTTGTACCTTCGCGTCTAGAATTCTGCACCTCCGCTTTAGGCTGCCATTGTCTGTCTTCGGACATTTTCCTTTGTTTACGCTTTTTGGTCGAGATTACGGGTTAACATCTAAATGGCGTATGATATCTCTGGATACCCACCCCAGAGATTTTCGGTACGACCACTTGAAGGTGTCTTTGTTTTTGTCTCGGGGCTTCCATCGGAGTTCTTTTTCTTCTTACACTTTCTGTCAAGTTTGAGGCTATTGTGATTTTTAAATGGGGCTTGGATTGATTGAAGCCAGGCCGATTTTGTTGTTTTTCATCTTTCCTTGAGCTTTTTGAAGGCTTGTTTTTCCTTTGGGCATGTCAGGAGTTCCTCCTGCTGGGCCATGCAGCTGCAGGAGTTGGGCATTTCGCCAGGCGTATCATTTCTCGATGTTTTCTTCCTTCAGTTGTTATTATTCCATGCAATGCTTTAGTAACTTCATCTGCGAGAAAGGTAGCCACAATGGCAGGAGCCGCTACTCCCAAACTTGTTAGTGAAACCTACACTTGAGGGAGATACTTGGCGTTGTAGGGAGTAGTTGAGGTCGACGACATCGAAGGTTATGCTTGCTACATTACGTGGTGCTTTGATCTCCAAGGACCACTTTGAGATTAACTATTTTCTAGTGCCTCCACCTTTCTTCCTCAGAATCAACCAAATGGATTCAGAAGGTTGTAGTTGGTTTCTCTGCAGAGGCTGCATTTTGTCAAGGTAACTACTTGAGGAAACGAGTATGTCCTTGGGCTTACAAAATCCACTAAAATCCTTTTTATCTCCCATCTTTTCTTAGCTATCACCATTGCATCTGTGTGAGGGTAGCTTTTCTAGCTTCTAAGTCTTTCTTTCAGGTGAAAGTTATTGGCACTCTGGACGTCTACATTTGCTCTTATGGACACTGAAAGGCGCCACGTTGTTTACCCGAGGCGGAGGTGGTCCTTTTACGCTTTTGGTTTTGAAGCTCCCATTCGCAGAACCTCATTGATTGGAGAGCCATATGGCCAATGGTTGGCGGTGGGTTATGAGGGTTGTCTTTGGTTCTGCGGGTTTGGCTGCTCTTGTTTTTGTTTGGGTCGAAGGCTGTATTTGTAGTTGTGGTTGGAGTGGGCGGAGGTGGTGGTGAGCCGTAGGCTCTGCTTTGTGGTTAGCTATCAGGTAAGTTATGTTGGGCGACTTGGGTGGGTGTAGAGGCTGGTGTTTACTCTAGTGCGTATTGGCTGGAATTCTTTGGTGGTCACGCATCTTGAGGAGGCGCCATGCCGGAGTAGGTGGCTTGGGAAGTATCTTCTTTGCTAGTGTTGAGGGTGTGTTTGAGTCTTTGTTCGAGTGAGAGTATCGAGGCGGTATTGGTTTTGCCGGTTGGTGCGGAGGGGTGTGATTGACTTCCTCGAATTTGTTGGTTTGACGGTGTGTCGCCTCTTTCCTCTTCTTCATCTCTTTCACAGGTTTCCTTTGTACAGGCGTCTTTTTGTGACATGCCCTTTGTCTTCTCCATGGAAAAAACGGTCACAGGCTTCCTTTTACTTGTTCTTCCAGGTGCCCCGTTCCAGGAGTTCCTCACGATTACGCCTTGAGTAGTTTTGTGTGAACTCACGGAGGTGTGAGCATTTGTTAGTTTAAGTTTGATCAGCTCGTACTTGTTTAGTCTTTGTGCTGTTGCTTAGCCTTTCCATAATTGAAGTTTGCACGGTGTGTTTTGGGCTTGTTTGTATTGATTTTGCTCCTCGCTCTCTTAGGGTATTTGTCGACTTACAGTATTTCTCAAACTTTCGATTACAAACGCTTCATAGTTTCGGGGTTTTTTCTCGGCTAGATGTGGCTAGCGAATGGACCGATCTTCAGTCCTTTATTGCTTCCTGCCTCTATTGCCACTAACCCACAGGTACATTGGGGGCTGCCGCCTTCAAGCGCACAAAGCGTTGGTGGCAAATTTCTTAGGGACTCGTCTTTTTTGCTGCTGCCGGTGGAACAGGTACGATCTTGTCGGTGGCTAAGCAGGGAATCCTTTGAAATTTAGTCGTGCTCCTTGTCGCGCGGGTTCTGCGAGTAGATTGAGGCTTGGCTGAGAGCATGGGGAATACCAGCAGGGGTGCATCCTCATAAAGTACACCAAGCGGAAACCGAAATGACTTTGCAAAAGGCTTGTAATAAGTTCCTACGGAAATACAGCTGCTCAAGCTCATAGTGAGCGCCTAAGGGTCGTTCCAGACAACCGTATGATTGGCTTGTAACCCGGCTAGCCATCTTGGCGTCTGCGTCCTTCGGCCGATGGTGATTTTTTTGGTCCACCGTTTACGTGTTTGAGCTGTATCCCAGAAAGAGGCGGGGGATGGCCCACGGATGGAGTATACCTTAGCGTGGCTGCGTAGCGGCGAAGGTCGCAAAAAGGCGCGTGCGGCCGGAGACGTCCCCCTGATTGCGTAGCATGAATTAGCCATTTCTTTGGGCTGCTCTACCTTCCTGGCTGGCGAGGGGCTGCGACTCTTTTTCCTCTACGCGCAAGAAGCTTTGGCACGCGAGCTTAGAACTCTGCGGCTGCTTCCTCTTCGCGGCAGCATTTGCCGGTCGGCACTTGATCATTACGACTTGTTCTTCCATTGCCTAGCGAGGAGAGCTTGCCGAGGCGTGTTGTGTTCTCTTGCGACTCGCTGTTTTGTGTCGGGGATCAGCGTAGGTGCTGCGCCGCTCTTCTTAGTCTCCCTCTCGGGGTACCCTCTCCACCCGCGCTCTAGTTGTTTTCTTTTTTCGCCCGGTGGCATGTTTGGCTTTTGGCTGGCTAACCACGATTGGGCGCCAATGTTTGGCGGGTGAAGCCCTAAGGGGGCGAGGCTGTAGGATATGGTGAGGAGGTCCCACTTCGGCAGGGGGATTCGGACCTCCCGCGATCTGGGCCCCCACCCGATCTCTCTTCTCTCCAAGCTTGAGCCAGTTAGTGAGACAGTGCTTGTATAATAAATGTATTATTAAATTTTTTACCAACCCTTACTTGGTCTTTGAGTCCTCCGCTTTTTAGGTGAGCTCCGGCGGTTCCCTCTTTGGACTTCCATGCATATACGCCCACCAAACCCTGAGGGAGTAGTTTTGGCCTAAAGCCCCAACGCCATTTTTTTTCTCCCGGGGGCAGCATGGACATCTTCCCTTGTTCCAACGTGGGCCGGGCCACATACTGCCCTTCATCCTTGCCTTCTTGGCGAGCTTTGAGGCTTAGCCAGGAGGTTGATCCCTCGACGCGCGCCACGCTCTTGAGGCGATTGGTTACCACTCTTTGGTAACCTTCGCCTCCCGATCTTACTTGCCAGGTGCGGACCTCGAGAGCGCTCGCTGCAGGCGGTTGATCACCACTCTTCGGTGACCTTTCGCCTCCGGGTCTTGATCTGCCGGAGTGACGGACCTCCGGCCCTCTTCGCAGGAGGTCAAGACCTCCGCCTCTCTCTCGGAGGCCGAGCCCTCGGACTTCCCCTCGGCGCGGGCTCACGCCTCCTGATCTCACACACTTTGCCGGGAGGTTCCCTTTCCACGAAAGCAAAGAAATTTGGAAATAGCAAGTGAGAGGCTCGGAGAATCTCAGGGGACCTTTCAGCAGTGGAGGCGGAGGTTAGGGGGCGAGATCCTACAACATGCTATATATATATATACTCATATATATATATATATATATATATATATATATATATAGAAAGAAGAGGTTTTCTACTCCCGAGTAGTTACTCCCATCTTCAAAGCAACATATTTATTATATGTTTATACTTACGTTTATCACTTTTGGTATGTTTATATACTCATACTAGACTACTTCAAATCTTCCTACACGAAAAAATTTCAAGGAACCCATACTTTTTAATATATTACAAAATACCCTTGAAGCTGTATTATATAAAATAAGTATAACCATACTCTATGTATGCATGCATATTGAGCATATATACTACCGCAGATGGTCTAATTATGATCACTTATACTTCATGTACATATACTTCTTTCGGTCATATACACCTTAGAGCTAGAGATATTAACATAGGAGGCCTACTCTAGGGTAGAATGGAATTTCCCTATATATATATCAACACCAATTTTTTTTAAAATTCTAGTATCTAGTATGGCGGCTCACAACACGCACGTACACTTATCCTAAAAACACACATATGCAAACCATGTGGCTCCTAGCTAGGTTACA
>JADLZL010004526.1:0-130851 GCA_015844335.1 Chrysopogon serrulatus | reverse complement strand
TAAGATTATCCACAAGCGCACAGATATTATACCAGTGTCACATTTTACCAGGAGGTTTTAAATATCGTATCCACAGGGAATAGTTGTGATGATGACAAAGTCTATAGTCTTAATCCTACAATTAGGCTAGATAATATCAAGAAAGAGGAGATAGCATAATGATATCTTGTTCCGATTACCGGTAACCTTTGAATAATACCGTTCTAATTGGGCAGTAACCTAATTGGAGAAGAAACAGAGTAATCTCCTACCGGCACTTCTGGGGGAGCCTATCAATCCTATCTACGGGAAGTGGACTACAGAGGAATCAACGCAGCTATAAAGTCACCTACGTGAACTACCACTACCCGGCAAATCAGAGGACATCCACAAGCAATCATAGCCCAGACACCACGTCTACACTATGAATTACTACTTCAATCAAGTAATTACCAAGACCAAAGCATTCAGTATGAGTTACAAACCTAAGAACAACAAGAACAAATGCTTACTTGAATCGGAGTGTTGAATACAAAAGTACCTTAGAACGCAGCTCCGGACGAGGGAGCCGAATCCAGACAAATACAGCTATGAAGAAGCACCGACATGCCGGAACTCCTCCAGAACTCTACTCTTCCAGAACTCTCTCTCTCTTACTAATCTAAACAAGACTAGATCTAGAAGAACTAGTCTCTCCTAATTGCTACAACTAGATGAACTAGAACTAGATGAACTAGAACTAGATCAACTAGAGGGACCCTAACCCTAATTATGTAGAGAATATGAAGCACCGGGGTGTAGAATGCCTCTAGGAGAGGCCTTGGGGCGTCATTATATAGGCCGAGGTGGAGTAGGGGGCAAGGAACCGCCACGTCATTGATCCGCGTCTTTATGTTGTGTGCACCGTCGGATCAAACCGACCTTAGATCGACGTAGGGATGCTCTGCTTGGGTGCCAAGGAAGCGTGGGAGGAAGACTCCAGAAGGCGGTGGCCAGATGCCACAGGGGGGCACCGACCGGCACTAGGGTGGGGCCGGCCGGCCCCACCAGGTGGCCCCAGCGGGTCCCACTGCTTCGGGTGTCTTCTAGACCCTTTCTGAGTCTGATGACGATGATTTCCGTCGGCGTTTAGGTTTCATGATAATTATGCACTCTAATCCCTCTTTTATGCTTTTCTGGAATAATCCCTGAAAAATATAGAATATGCAAAACTCATGGAAATTATCAGTTAAAAACCTAGACTAGTATGTATTCATGTATCCTTTCATGTCTAAAGTTCTAATAAATATTGACGTTATCCACCGTCAACAGAATGTAGATTGGAAAAAGGTGGAAGAACGCTTTGAAAAGAGGTTGAGTAGCTGGAAAGGGAAACATCTATCAACAGGGGGACGTCTAACACTGATTAATTCAGTATTGAGCATTCTTCCATTGTACATGATGTTCCTTTTTTGTAATTCCAAGAGGGGTACTGAAGAAATTGGACTACTTCCGCTTTAGATTTTTTTGGCAAAGTGATAACCAAAAGAGGAAGTATCGTCTTGCTAAATAGAGCATACTTTGTCAACCAAAAGCTCAAGGGGGGTTAGGAATTCATGACCTGGATATTAAAAACACAGGCACTTCTTAGTAAATGGCTTTTCAAGCTACTTACAACAGATGGTACTTGGCAATGTTTAATTTGAAACAAATATTTATGTTCCAACACAAATGGAGACTCACATTTTTAGGCTAGTCTTATAAAGGTGAAATGGGATTTTCTCTATTTTGGATCCTTCATTATCAAAGATGGATCCCAAGTTAGGTTTTTGGGAGGATAAGTGGCTCGGAAACTCACCTCTAAGGGAACAGTATCCTTGCTTATATAACATCGCTTGACACAAGCAAGATACGGTAGCTGAGGTCTTCAGTTCATTGCCTCTAAATATTTCATGGAGACGTGTATCTAATTGGATCTAAATTAGCAACCTGGAATGAACTTTATCCTCGCATTGCTAATATTATGCTTACACAAGAGCCTGACGTGTTCCACTGGAACTTGGACCCAAAAGGGCATTTCTCGGTGAAATCACACTACTCAGCCCTGATTTATGTAGATGTTCCCAATTTAAACAAACTTATTTGGAAGTTAAAGATTCCATTAAAAATAAAAAAAATTCTTTGGTATCTGCGTAGAGGTGTGATTCTAAAGAAGGATAACTTGGCCAAACGTAATTGGCATGACTGTGAAAAGTGTTGCTTTTGCCACAAAAATGGGACGATTAAACACCTTTTCTTTGAATGTTGTTTTGCCTGTGCGATTTGAGGCTGCATAAATATTGCTTTTGGGCTTCCTCAACCTTGTAGTATTCTTCATTTGTTTGGGAGTTGGCTACATGCCTTTGGGGGGATTTTAAAATCATTAGTTTTGTTGGGGGCGGCAGCTACTTGTCGGTCGCTTTGGCTATGCAGAAATAATTTGGTGTTTGAAAAAAACATGGCTACTCTCCTATGCAGGTGGTTTTTTCGGTTATCCATTGGCTTCGTACATGGGGCTATCATTCAGAAGCAAACTTCACAGGCTTTAGTTGCGGCGGCATCGCAACAATTGGCGCAAATAGTCATGATGTTTTTCCTCCCGGGCATATAGGTGGCAATCTAATCTTAAGATTGAATAATAGGCATCTTATTTTCTTATTTGGTTTAGGTTGTGTGCTTTTGCAGAGGCCGGGAGTGGGTTTATAATTATTGTATTAACTTGATGGAATGATTGTGAATTAATAAAATCCTCCCTTTTAAAAAAAACTGACATGCCTTCAGGCACATCATAACTACAGACGCATGCATGCCACAAACGCACGACTTTGATAAGCGTCTACGTGTGCGGCGTCTGAAAGTTTCGCTAGTGGATATATGGCTTTTTACATGGTGAATGTCTGAATGGGGGTTTATTGCACTAGTCCTTAAAACCCGTGTATGTTGGAAACAGTGTTCTCAGTCGATCATCAGTGTTCAAACAATAAAAAGTTATCTGCTAATGTTCTGAATCGGTCATCTGTGTAGATCTGGTTGTATCATCTTATTAACTTTGTGAAGTGAGGACACAACAGAAAAAGATTGGCAGGCACTGTCATGGATTCACAGCTCTGTTATCCATGCCAGTGGGTTTATGGCCACAAGATCACACAATTTCAGGCATTCAGGCTGGCTAAAAAAACAAAATACCGCAACAATCTATACTTTCATGTTTTTCGACTCCACGAACATGAGATGTTTCTCCTAGCGCATCTCATCATCAACAACAATCCTCAGAAGAATCAGCGCACAGTACATATATAGTGACCGGGGGGGATAAAAGAACATATCTTTTCTGGGCTAGTTCAATGCATATGTTTTTGCGTTTTTGACTCATCCAAACAATGAATCCATATCCACGCAATGGCAACGCATGGGTGAAGAATGGATGCATCCATGCATTGTGATTCAATTTATTAGGTATTTCAGCACAGCTATAGCCAAATAATTACTGAATGGTATGGACTAATTGGGTTCGAATACGAATAGAGGTTGAATAGAATGCAGTGTTCCGCTGTAAACTTCAATCTGTACCACCTAATGAAAATACAGATACTACCGATCTGCTTTCAGAAATTAAAGCTGTTGTGTATCAGCCAATTTTCAATGGGAATGTCATTGTAGATGCGAGGTTGTATCATGCAGATTTACAGTTAACCAGAACAACAGTTTCTTCTGCACATGCATGTTAGGATACAAATTGAACATCAAATTAAAACAAATGACTCTTAACCAAGGTGAATTTAACTCAATGAACGAACATTACACATACCATAAATCATATATGGATGTTCTTCCCCATTGGGCCGAGTCTTATTTGTGTGGCCTTGGGTCCTAATGATTTGTATGGACTTGGCCCAGGTGAACGTCCATACAGCTATATATACTCCACTGATACAGGAACAGCAGTCGGTTGTGTTCTCACATTGCAAGAGAACGTAGGTTCTCCACTCGACATTGAGCTTCTAGCTCTAAGCAAACTAGACCTTTGGCCTTCTCACTATTAGTAGTTCTGAACAGGGTTTAGTTGCCACAGATCCTCCTAGCTAGCAGAGTAGTGGGTGGCCTAGCATAAATACATTAATCATCAGTTATGTTGCATGATAAAATGCTGCAAGTATTATAGGCAAAAAAAAAAAGATGTGAATGAGTGGCATCAGGAAAATTTAGTTCATCAGGAAAATTTAGTTCAGAAGATGGAGACACGACGGGGAGTGTTCAGCACATAGCCCCACAACCAGGAACAGATAGTGCAGCACATCAAGACATTTAAAGACAAGAAAGGCTGTTCTATCATATTTGGTTACAACACGATAAAAATCAGGAAAAAAATGATATATCACATTAAGTCGCACACGGTGACTATGTTTATTGCAGTCATAAAAGCACTCATAATTTATTAACTAAGAGAGAAATTCAAGTAATGCACAATGCTATTTAAACCCACGATGTCACAAAGAGTTAAACAACATTGCATAATTAACAATTCACAGCTAATGTTACCAAAAACCAGCACCAAAATCAAATTTCATTGGCAACAGTGTCCTTACCAAGACCTGGTACTTATGATTCTGAGAGAATTTTCTGTGGATCAACTGTGTCAAAGTAAAAAACCAACATTAGCAACGACATGTCTGAACCTCACGGTGGAAGCCAGCCAGAAAACAGGCTTATCCCCAAAGGCCAAAGGCCAAAACCAACACAGGCACCAAGAGAGATGACGACTTGCAATGCCATGTGATCGGTGAAAGGACTTGGACAGCCGACAATAATAGTTGGGGTCGCTGATCCCCAGAGCCGAGCAGGCAGCAGCTGCTCAGTGCTCACCAGCAAGTGGGACAGAGGGGACCAAGACCTGAATACCTGATCCAAAGGAGCTGCACGGATCTACTCGGGAAGAAAGGCGCTGCCAGGAAGGGTAGGCGGCGCCCATCTGGATCGGCAGATCAAGACGGCATCGTTTCCGTCGGGGAGGGCTGAAGATCACGAGAAAAAGTCCCCCCCCCCCCCAAAAAAAAAAAAAAAAAAAAAAAAGATCATGACTCACATGAAACTCGTTATAAAGATAGCAGAAATTACCATAGTACCCTTAAATCCATTAATGTAATTTTATTGATTATTTTCTCGAAGTCAGAAAGTACCAAAACTACCGATCATAGTACTTTCCAACCATTATAAGTAAGCTCGTAATAAATTGAGTAGCTCTCATACAAGAGCAAGTATATCTTGGACATGGATGCATGCCTTGTGGTTCAATTTTTTGTGTACAAATTGTTGACAGCTCCTGAAGGCTAATTCTTGCGTCGCATGCAGGGTTCTAGGAAAATCATGGCAGGGGTCCATTCTTCATCTTCTCCGTATATTAGAATTAGATGATATCCCGTGCGTTGCTGCAGAAATTTGTAGTATTATATTTTTAATTAAACATTAACCATTATATGTAAAAGTCAAAAGGATATATAGGAGCAAAAAAATTATATATATATGTAGTAAACAATGACAAAAGCACCTATGAGCAAAATGGTTGAACCGGTAGTTACTTTGGACATATGAAAAAGATTATATATTATTAATAATATCCTAATTTATGATCTATGCAAAAAACACGCCTAGAGACAACTTCTGAAACAACAAAAATACTGGATTCCAGAAATAAGAGAAATGAAATTTATAAATTAAAACATAGAACTGTAGTCACTCATCCGCTCCAGGCCGGGAGAAGATGAGGAGTGCGACCTCGGTGCATAGCAGAGGAGGGTGAGCTGGAAGACCTCCTTCAAAAGCCCCGAGCATCGCTTGAAGAATCACACCTAGCAACTCACCCGGTTATCGAACTCAAAGTTGAGCGCAGTTGCGCAGCGGCATGGACGACGACCTGCCTATGCCTGCCTCCTCCACCAGATCTGGGGAATCTGGGCCTCAGCCTAGCACCTGAGATCGTCACATAGTCTGGTCAGTTGGCTGGAGCAGTACAGCACCAGCACCGTCGTTGTCTTGAGAAAGCTTGGGGAGACAAGATGAGTGTCATAGGCCATACGAATCTAACAGATGCAGAAGGAATATAAATACTACTACTATCATCAGCTGACCCTTCGGTTGTCTCAGCCGGCTGCTCAGTTGCCTAATAGAAGTTGGGAACTGTTTTCTGAGCAAAACCAGCAGCCCTTTGGCCTCTCAATTTTTTTTCTGTGCTAAAGCTGTAAAGCATGTGTTGCAATTAAACTCTATTCGGAATAGGCCAGCTATACCTGCTGTTCTTTTCAGTCCAAATAGCCCAACCGGATGTCCTTTTGAACTCTCCTTAGTTAAGTCTCGAAACATTACTATTCATGTAATTATCGATTTCATAATCTAGTCGATGAGTGAATGGTGATCGCAGTTCCTATTTGACCACTTATACATTGATCCGTTTTATACTTCGTGAAAGCAGACATGGTACAACAGACGATTTAACCTAAGATGAATAGTTTGTCGAATACAGTCCATCTACCAATCAACACATATATGATCACATCATCGGTCCTTCTCTGGATTAAGTGCTCATGTGAATCTGAAAGCAATGTAACATCATGCTCTGGTTACAGAAACAAGGGACACTTCAAGTCAAGGCATCGGTTGAGCTGTTGTAGCTTTAAAGAAATATACTGTGAATGGCTTCGGCCCAGATGATAATGTAGTAAAGGCCCGTGCTTTAGGGAGCTGTGGTTTTGCCCGGTATAGTGTTTCCAGGTTTTTGTTTCTGTACTTATGTTTTTGGATTTTTGAATTGAAATGTGTTTAATACTGATGCAAAATCTAACCATAAGGTTATAATAGTAAGAAGAGAGAACTTTTTGGGATTTGGAAGGTTTACTGGGGTTTCATCAAACCAAATTTGAATAGAAGTTTACAATTGAAACTTGGTAAGAAAAAGAAATACATATAAATTTAGAGAGTGCGGGATTTTTTATACAATTCTCCAACTTTGAAATTTATTCAAATTAGAACAACAATTATTTTGCCTTGTGCTGAAGAATCCAACATCCAACTGACTCGAATCCCTGGAAACAATACAATTCTGTCGTCGCCAGCTTAGCTAAACAAAATAGATTGTCATTCAATTATTTGCCAGATATGTCCCTGTCAAGTTCACTGCGAGGTGCGTATCATTGTACGACTCCTACCGTCTCCAGATACCACTCCTTCTTAACAGCATTTATTCTCTAGTCCCACGGCTATCGTAGATTCATGAACCTACGGGAAACTAAAATAAACTTGTCTCGTATGCATATCTGTGGAAATGGATGATGCATTGGGCACTGATATATTGGCTATGCACGGATATACATGCACTGTGGGTCAATTTATTGTGTAGTATTTGTTGATGATAGATGAAGCCTCATTTTCACAATGAATGTGGACCAAGGATACACAAAAGAAAAAAAGAGCACCAGTTACAGTGGGTTATATTATATATCAGTGCTTCGCTAAAAACTAGGAAGCCTTTTCTTCAGGTTCTCTATATATAAGAATGGGGTGTTTAAATTATTTTGTAGGCCACACAAGCTGCACACTAGTTTATAGTTTCTTTTAATCTAATCACTTGATCTATACTTCAACTAGTCAAATCCTCTTCGAAATTAGGTGATATGAAGAGGAAAAAGACTATTACTATAAGTTTAAATCCATGGCAGCTGGGTTATCTTTCACTTGCTTTTTTTATGCTGCCCCTATCACCACTTCCTGGCTCCGCCCCTGCAGGAACCATCGAGGCATGCATCCAGGGCCGGTTCTACGGGAGGGGCTGCCAGTGCAACCGCCGAGTGTCCATGGGACAGAGGGCCCATCAATATAGTAGGTAGATTTAATTAGGACGGGTGGACAGGCAATGAAGACAACAGACATGTGATGCCCAGTCGCAGACTTAATTTTTCACATATTGATCAAGAAAACACAAAATTGAAGAAGTCATCATTTTCATCTCAATTTCCACATATTGACCAACAAAGTGGTATATATCTTGATGTGAATCAAGAAGACAAGCTTGTCTCGTTTTTTTTTTCTATTGACACAGACAAGAACAGGGGGCTCTTTCTTTTGCACTGACCAGAATGTACACAGACAGTTGTGAAAGTATTCACTTTTTTTAAGAAACAAAGTATGACCGTTTCTTGAACAAAGTAAAAGTAGAGAGCAATTGCTTATTATGAAACAATGGAGCTCAATTCTGTCCCATGTTAATCTGCATCAACATTTCTTTGGCTTCAATTTTGGATAAATATGCTTTGACAATTTTCTTCAGGGGTCCATTTACTACATAGTTCTCATCAGTATATTATTAACAGGATGAGGGTCAATATTCTGCCTCGAGTGTGTACCAGAGGTTGTCGACTGAGATAGTTCAATGGCTCTACCAGGAGTGATAGGACTGTCAAATTTTCAGTGCGACTCCATGCTTGAAACTAGTTCTTTTGGATTGCAACCCAGTGGTAGAACTGTGGGTGCCAGACAGAATTCCGTGTCATCATCTAGATCTTCTTGGGTTATAGTTTTGCTTGACTGATGTGAGGTGTGTATCAAGATTGAACTTCAGCCTTCTCCTGATGCCTCTCCTTCTTAACAACTACTATACTCTGTAGTATCTGTGCCACCAATGCCATATATTCATGAACCTACGAGAGACCAAATGACAATGTATCGTCTTCATAGCATCTACATTGATATGTTTGTCTATTTCAGTTATCCAATCATCAGCTGAATGGATGATGCAATGGGCATTGCTATATATTGGTCAGGTTCTGATGCATGCTTTGTCATTCATTTCACTTTATTGCTTAGTACTTATTGATAGCCGCAGAAGCCCAATTTTTACACTGAATGTGGACCAGAGGCTATTGGGACAGGACCATGCTACGATACTCCCTTTACTTACTAAGATGTGTAATACCTCAAATAAATTTGAGCATTGATTTTCATGATTTTTTAATTAACTAATTGTTCATTTAACCTAGGAAAAGAAAAAATTAATTCTTGAATCCCTCTCATCACGACATGCATTACTACACTAGTACACAGAGCATTTGTGCCGACGGTGTGAATTTATTTATACAGACAGTTTCAGCTAAGAGATGCCACTGAAAATCGACACGCAGTCCCCAGCTTTAGAGCCGCCTGTGAAAAAGGGCTAGCACTGGCGGTTTCTTAAGTGAACGGCCAGTGTAAATGGAGGTGTCATTTACACTGGCCGCTCACTTAAGGACCCACCAGTGCTAATGTACCTTTTCACAGGCGGTTGCATAAGAAAACCACCTGTGAAAAATGACGTCATTTTTATAGGCGGTTTCCTTATGTCAACCACCTGTGGTGAGCTTCTCCTATATATACCCCCCTTCTTCCTCCCCACCAGCTCTGTTGACGGCGGATAACGTCAACATTTTATATATCAAAAGGCATGAAACACACATCAATATCTAGAAGGCAAGGGTTTATCTAACAATTTCCACGAGTTTTGGTGATTTATCAATTTTCAGGGACAGAACCAGAAAACACCGGAAAAGGGGCATAACTACAAATCTACATCACGGAATTATCCGAAACTCAGGAATACGCCAAACTACTCTGGAAGGATCTAGAAGATACCAGAGCGAAGGAGAGGCGAGGCCACTTCCAGGTGGGGCCGGCCGGGCCCCACCTGCCATGCCTACCGGCCCCCTATGAGGGAAACTCTCTCCCCCCTTCTGGAATGTTCCTCCACCGCCTTCAAGAATCAATCTTAGCCCTACGTGAAGTCGGTTTGATCAAACGGCTGTCGTGCATCCCACCGGGCTATATAAGCAGAGCCAGACTTCCCCCTGGAAACCCTAATTCATTCTAGAGTTCATTCAATACCTCATTCAGGTCATTCAAGGGAGAGCCAGTTGAAGATCAAGTCATCTAGAGCTTCAAGTTCTAGTTCCTCATAGCCTTCTAGTTCGTAGTTTAGCATAGTTAGATCTAGATTAGAGGAAGTCAAGGCGTGTTAATCAGTCTTGGATTCCGGAAGTTGTCAAGAAGAGAAGAGTCTGGTACAGTTCTTAAACTTTTCTTTCTTATTGTATTATTTGCGTTTGTATGATATTTACTAGCAACATTGTTCTTCATCTTAGTTTAATTATTATGTTCATTGTCTACTTCAATACATCTAGTTTAGTTGGTTTGCTATTATATTCATGCACTGGTTCGTATAGCGCTCATCTAGTTGATCATATGGTGAGTGGTAGGCAATATGTAGACATGGTGTCTAGATGCTTTGCTTATCTGCGGATATCCACAGTTGTGCCGGATAGTGAGGTAGATCGTGGGTGTGACAGACCCATTGAGTCCTTTGTAGGCCTTCCCCGCATGCTGGATTGGTAGAGTGGGATTGTCGGGGTTGAGAGGAGGTTCCTGTACTTATCTTTTTCTGTACATTGCTCCGATGTGTTTGGGAACTATGGTAGTATAACTTGACAATAATTACTAGATGTACTTGCACTAGTTGACGTAGCTTTGACATGTAGTTAAATACATAGGAGTTATTTCTCTATTACCCGATTAGACAACGCCGACATGATTAGAGTGCTATGTTGGATTAGTATCATTAGGAGATGACTGATTAATGGCTCATTATCATTATCATTATCATTATTATTATTATTATTATTATTATTATTATTATCTTGTGACTTACCCCCTGTTATGAGTAGAGTGAATGACATTGGTTACATCATCTATTCAATGCATATACATATACATGTTATCAATACTGTGAGTAGCTTCTTAGCAATGCCTTCCCAGTGGTAGAATATAAATGACAACCTGGTAATACTCTAGGTAAAATGCTACAATGGTATAATTATATGTCCGCTTGCAGAATTGTTCTTAGTTTACATTCATCTTTATTTATTTCTGCCTAGTCACATAAAATGATAAGATTTAGTACCAAAGTTTATTCCTACCTTTACAATTAGGGATGACAACCTAGTTTCACAGTTAGGAGTAAGGGTCAAGAGGATAGTAGCTAGTTGCTAAAGGCAAGTTAATTAGTACCAATATTTCTAGTGTCATTGTGTGGTATAAAGATTTAGGTTTTATTACAGTGACGTTTGAAATGCCAACAAGCATTTTTGGCGCCGTTGCCGGGGAAGACTAATAAGCTTAGGAAAAGTATTGATAACATATATGCATTATGAATAAGACCGATCACCCAATTGACCTCTAACTCAAACAGGCTTACCTTGTTCTATTTATTTGTATATCTTATGCAGGGTAATGAATGAATGAATGGATTTGCTCTCCCAGATAATTACGTTAAAGATCCAGAGAGACTCTTACGAAGAAGGAAGTTTGCTGATACGAGGGACATCTTTGAATCACCATCAAGAACACCCTCCACCGAAGCTCAATCTTCAAGAAATCAAGCTCTAACATCTGAAGGAGAAGAATTAGAAGAATCAGAAGGTTTAGCACTAGCTTTTGAAGCTATGGCTGAGAAGACGCTACGCGAGTTCTTTGCTCTAACAACCGCTAACATCCACACTAGACCTAACGTCAATATTGGTGATAATGGATTTAAACTCAAGCCTGCTCTTATCACTATGGTTCAAGCTAGCCAGTTTTGTGGAAAGGCTCATGAAGATGCAAGTGCACATTTACAACACTTTCTAAAGATTTGCAACACCTTCACTATCAGAGGAGTATCAAGAGATGCTATTCTACTCCACCTTTTCCTATTCTCACTTCTAGAAAAAGCAAAACAGTGGTTCTACAACAATAAAGAAACCAACACTACATGGGACAAATGCTCTACTGCTTTCCTAGCAAAGTTCTTTCCTACAGGCAAGACCAATGCTCTATGTGGGAAAATTTTAAGCTTCCATCAACAACATGATGAATCGTTCGCCGAGGCATGGGAACATTTTCAAGATTATATTACAGAATATCCTTATCATGGAATGGAGGATTGGCTACTTATGCAGACCTTCTATCATGGACTAGTCTCTAGTACCCGTGAGTCCATGGATGCTGCAGCTGGAGGAGCTTTCTTGTCACTTAAACTCACCGATGCAACAGCATTTGTGGAGAAGATGGCCTCAAATCAGAGCTGAAATGAAGAACATGTGCAACCCTGCAAGAGAGGAGGAGGCATGCATCATATTAAGAAGATTGACATGGTCACTACAAAGCTAGACCTCATAATGAAGAAGCTTGACAGCAAAAGCAACGAGAAGAGAGAAGTCATGCACATTGATGACTCCTGCATGACTTATGAAGAATGTGGAGATATAGGTCACTCAGGAAGCAACTGCCCTACACTCCAAGAGGACGTGAACTTCATCAACAACAACACCAACTATCGTCCTCAGCAAAATCAAGTATGGAATCAAGCAAATCAACGATGGAATCAACCCAATCAAGGATGGAATCAGCAAAGGCCCAACTACCAAGTTAACTACCAAGGTAACTACCAAGGTAACAATCAAGGTAATAACAATTTCAATAGCAATTTCAATCAACCAACTTTAAGAGAAGTAATTTTCAATCGGAATAAAGCTATAGAAAATCTATCTAAGAGGATAGCATCCAATGATAAAGTACTAGAAAATATAAATACTAAAATGGATAGCCTGACCTCCGCTATTAAGAACCAGCTTAGCTTTAATAAAATGTTAGAATCACAATTAGCCCAGCTGGCGGCCACTGTTCCACCGATCCATGATGGTAAGATTCCTGAGCAACCTCTAGAGCCCGAAACCACAAATCTTGTTGATGTCCGTGCAGGTTACTACATAGAAGGAATATCAGAAGGATGGAAAGATGAATCCATGCCACTCAAGAGAGGAGATCCAGGGAGACCCGTGATTCCCATCTCTATTGGGCAACACGATTTCTCTGAAGTCATCTATGACCTTGGTGCTAGTGTCAACATTATGCCAAAGGTAATCTTTGATCGTATTTTTCTATGGGCAACTTTGTTGTACACGAATATGTGCTTGCAGCTTGCAGATCAGACAGTTAAACACCCTGAAGGAATCCTAGATGACGTATGTATACGAGTGGGACAATCATATGTTCTAGTAGATTTTGTGGTTCTGGACACCGGCAAAGACCCGAAGAGTCCTATCATCCTAGGCTGACCATTCTTGAGTACTACAAAAGCAGCCATCTATGTAGACAGTGCAACAATATGTTTCACTATCAAGGGCAATGAAGAGAAATTCAGTTTCAAAGACAGGACCCTTGAAGATCCTATCAACACCTACTATCCAGAGAAGTCGATATACAAAGAAGAAGAAGTACGGAAGACCTGTCCAAAGAGAAAGAAGAAAAACAAAAAACAAAAAGAAAAGAAGACTTAGCTAGTCAAAGTAACAGAATACAGACAGGGTCGTCACTTAGCTTTGCCAGTCTTAGCTAAAGATCCTGGTCTACCATCGATAGAGTGCACCATTGGACAGAGCTCTTTTTACTCAGCCGTTTGCGACACTGAATCAGCAGTCAACATAATGTCAAAAGAGGTATACACTACACTATTTAATAAACCTATCGACCCAACATATATTTTGCAGCTGGTAGACAATACAACACGAATCTCGGAGGGACTAGCAAGAAACATCACAGTCAAGATCCACATCCATTCTGTCCCTAACAACTTTATGATCTTGGATATGGGAAAAGAAGACAAGACACCTATCATACTTGGAAGGCCATTCCTCAGCACCACCAAAGCTATTATTTACAATGGAACAGGCCAAGTCCACTTCCACTTCCCAGGAGAAAAGATACGCTGTTATTTTAGAGATTATAACTCTCCTGAATTATCAGCTTTCACCGGGACCAAGAAAAGAAGCCAGCGCCACGCCTTGAGAAGAAAAGTTGAGGAGGAGAAAGCAAAAGAAAAATCAACTACACCTGAAGAACATCCACAACCAACCAAAGTATAGAAGAAAAAGGAGATCCCCTCAACCGGATCATCAACATTAGAAGAGGCAACATCTGGGTCCCCGTCAGGGTCCACTGAAGAACTCTCAACATGATGACCACAAGAAGTCTTGTTCGGATGACTTTAAACTCCATACCCTCGCCATAAGGTAACAATGGTAGTTATCTAATTACTCTAGTATATTTATTGTTTTGCATGTTTAGAAAAGAAAATAAAAATTCTTTACTGCTTTATTATAAAACCTTAAAAAGCTCCAAAGTATTAGGCTTATAGTTTACCCCGTAAGAATATTCACAATAGTAGCACAAAAATAAATTTCCTTTTTCTTGCATTATAAATAGAAAAGCACAAAAATATAAGAATCATGCTCTGCTCATAAAGATAATCAATTACTCATTTGGCTGACCGCTAACTCGTTATCATATTCGAGCCTCGAGTTTTGGTTTTTCTTTTTGGAGTACACTTCTATAGAACTATACCATGAAGGAGTGAGATAGGACAGTGGGTCACCACTGCTAAGCTTACTCTAAAAGATTACTCAAGTGAAATATGGCAAACATCTAGCTTGGAGGAGGAGCATCCCCTAGTTATCAGATAACTATACCTATGCGATTTATCGAGTCTGTCTTATAGTTATAAAATACCAAAAATTTGTGGACACATGAAGGTCCACGTCTGTTTAGTCTGTTAAGAGTCTTTAATAAAATCTAAAAAGCAATAAAAAGAAGTTTTAGTCAGTCTTAGTTAATTAGAGTGTGTCTAGAGTCAACTATGAACTACAAATTTTATTTTGGAGATGATGAATAGTTGCTCTGCTAGAATTCTTTTAAGTACCTAGTTTTTAACCTTGAGTTCTCCTAAGTTTTGGACATGATTGCTTTAACTTTATAATATTCTGAGCCTGAAACTTGTGGAGTAATATGCTTGAGCTAAGTCTAGGTTATTGACGGATATGATATAAGAGAGTCTGAGCCGCTATTTATCTTATTCTTAACGATGCTAAATTTTAGAGATTTATCTTTTTAAAACTTTAAAACCCTACATGATGAGCTCTTGTATGATAAAGTTTGAACTCCTACCAAAGCCATATATGATACATATTTAGATTAGGAAACCTTTGCTCATTTATGCTACTTGTTTTGCGTAGAGTTTAGTCAACCTTTGTCATATACTTAAGAGAGCCTTGTCATGCTTTTAAAATCAAGATCACTCACACACTCCTTCCACATATGCATTACTCTTACCTTGAGAGTAAGCGCAATCATCCATTTCCACCTTAAAATGTTTTTCTCCTATATTGGGATAGAACACCCAAAAATATACATAAACCCATAGGATAGCCTTTGTTTATTTGCTCAAGATCTCTATCTCTTTAATCAATTGTTGTATCCAAGGATGCATGTGGCTATGCAAAAAAAATAAGAAGGGAGTAAAAGATAGACAAGTGTCCCAGCATTAAAACAAGGGGTACTTAGATGCCCGCCTCCCAATGAAAAAAAGAGAAAGAAATAAAGATAGCCCATGTTTTTCTGAGAAGTTC
The DNA here is from genome assembly GCA_015844335.1 of Chrysopogon serrulatus. Classification (NCBI taxonomy): domain Eukaryota; kingdom Viridiplantae; phylum Streptophyta; class Magnoliopsida; order Poales; family Poaceae; genus Chrysopogon; species Chrysopogon serrulatus. The sequence continues at coordinate 115,339 of JADLZL010004526.1, read as the reverse complement.
TGAAAGTCTAAGAAATAAGAGAGATTCATTCTGAAGAGCAAAAGTAGAATTAGAATTAGCCACCATATGTACACCTATTCACCATATTCCACACACATACACATCTTGGTTTGATTGTATGACTTGATTCTCTACAGATCCATTGTTTAACTTTACAATATATGAATTGCAAGTATACTTATCCTTGTTTAATGCCACTCCTATAAACTCTACTATAATCCCTAGAATTAGGAAGGCATGACATCATGGATGTCTTAGAGAGATCCACAAATACTACACACTTTGAGAGACTGAGGGTGTCATACAATTAAGCTCTGAGTTTTATTGCGAAAACTTGCAAAACTCTAGGATATTAGTTGAGTGAAGAAGTTGAGACATGGTGCTAGACTTGATTGTTCTGTCTTTCAATTACTCAAAACCCACGTGAAGGTTAAAAGCTCTACAGTTAAAGGTAATATGGGTGAGTTTGAAAGTTAGAATAGTTTTGACTTAATCCAGAGGAAATTTTTGTTTGAGAGCATGTGTGCTTGTCAGAATGAAAGCATTGCAGCAACTCCTGATCCAACTCTAGGTTTTCCTAAGGAACTAGCAAAAGGTAAACATGAGGGAGTTGTTGACGGTGGATAACGTCAACATTTTATATATCGAAAGGCATGAAACACATATCAATATCTAGAAGGCTAAGGGTTTATCTAACAATTTCCATGAGTTTTGGTGATTTATCAATTTTCAGGGACAGAACCAGAAAACACCGGAAAAGGGGCATAACTACAAATCTACACCATGGAATTATCCGAAACTCAGAAATATGCCAAACTACTCTAGAAGGATCTAGAAGACACCAGAGCGAAGGAGAGGCGAGGCCACTTCCAGGTGGGGCTGGCCGGCCCCACCTGCCAAGCCGGCCGCCCCCCTATGAGGGGAACTCTCTCTCCCCTTCTGGAATGTTCCTCCACCGCCTTCAAGGATCAATCTTAGCCCTACGTGAAGTCGGTTTGATCAAACGGCTATCGTGCATCCCACCGGGCTATATAAGCGGAACCAGACTTCCCCCTGGAAACCCTAATTCATTCTAGAGTTTATTCAATACCTCATTCAAGTCATTCAAGGGAGAGCCAGTTGAAGATCAAGTCATCTAGAGCTTCAAGTTTTAGTTCCTCATAGCCTTCTAGTTCATAGTTTAGCATAGTTAGATCTAGATTAGAGAAAGTCAAGGCGCGTTAATCAGTCTTGAATTCCGGAAGTTATCAAGAAGAGAAGAGTCTGGTACAGTTCTTAAACTTTTCTTTCTTATTGTATTATTTGCGTTCGTATGATATTTACTAGCAATATTGTTCTTCATCTTAGTTTAATTATTATGTTCATTGTCTACTTCAATACATCTAGTTTAGTTGGTTTGCTATTATATTCATGCACTAGTTCGTATAGTGCACATCTAGTTGATCATATGGTGAGTGATAGGCAATATGTAGACATGGTGTCTAGATGTTTTGCTTATCTGCGGATATCCCCAGTTGTGCCGGGTAGTGAGGTAGATCATGGGTGTGACAGACCCATTGAGTCCTTTGTAGGCCTTCCCCCGTACAGTGGATTAGTAGAGTGGGATTGTCAGGTTGAGAGGAGGTTCTTGTACTCATCTTTTCCTGTACATTGCTCCGATGTATTTCAGAACTATAGTAGTATAACTTGACAATGATTACTAGATGTACTTGCACTAGTTGACATAGCTTTGACATGTAGTTAAATACATAGGAGTTATTTCTCTATTACCTGATTAGACAACGCTGATATGATTAGAGTGCTATGATGGATTAGTATCATTAGGAGATGACTGATTAATGGCTCATTATCATTATCATTATTATTATCATTATTATCTTGTGACTTACCCCTGTTATGAGTAGAGTGAATGACATTGGTTACATCGTCTATTCAATGCATATATATATACATGTTATCAATACTATGAGTAGCTTCTTAGCAATGCCTTCCCAGTGGTAGAATATAAATGACAACCTGGTAATACTCTAGCTAAAATGCTACAATGGTATAATTATCTGTCCGCTTGCAGAATTGTTCTAAGTTTACATTCATCTTTATTTATTTCTGCCTAGTCACATAAAATGATAAGATTTAGTACCAAAGTTTATTCCTACCTTTACAATTAGGGATGACAACCTAGTTTCACAGTTAGGAGTAAGGGTCAAGAGGCTAGTGGCTAGTTGCTAAAGGCAAGTTAATTAGTACCAACATTTCTAGGGTCATTGTGTGGTATAAAGATTTGGGTTTTATTACAGTGACGTTAGAAATGCCAACAAGCTCCAACAGAACTGTAGCCCGATATTTCTTCCATGGGAGGAGCTTTGGAGGTCTAGATTTCACCAAATACAAGGGGGGAGGTTTTGCTCTTGATTTCATCGGAGGAGGTAACTAAAAAAGGTTAGTTTATGTGTTTCTTACCTCATTTCCACCATTCTTGCTCAATCCCACCCACTTTTGAGATCTAAGGTTTCACCTCAAGTGATAGAAGAGTAGCTAGGTTTTTATTTTTTTCCATAATTTTAGTCACTATTTATCTAGGGTTTCACTTTTTTATCTAGAGTTTAACCTTTAGAGTTTTATTAGTTACTCTTATTTAATTATTTAGTTATATTTAGTTTAATTAGCTAGTAGTGATGTTTTTAGTGGTGATTCTTTAATTAGGGTTTCATTAATTATTAGTTACTCTTATTTAATTATTAGTTTATGTGTCATATTGATGCTTGAAATTAGTGTTTGTTTAATTATGTAGTTATGTTTCGTTAAATTAAGTAGTGAGGCTTTAATTAGGGTTTTATTATTTAGTCTTGCTTTAGTTTTTAGGGTTTCATCTAATAAATTGATGCTTTAAATTATTATGTTTAGTTTATTTAGTTATGTTTACTCTTATTTAATTACTAGTTTATTTGTCATATTGATGCTTAAAATTAGTTTTTAGGGAATTATTTAGTTATGTTTTGTTAAATTAAGTAGTGGTGAAGCTTTAATTAGGATTTCATTAATTAGTCTTCCTTTAGTTTTTAGGGTTTCATCTAATAAATTGATACTTTAATTATTTAGTTATGTTTTGTTTAATTAAGTATTGGTGATTCTTTAATTAGGATTTTATTAATTAGTTTTGCTTTAGTTATTATTGAGAGGCATATTTATTTAACTAGTTCTTTTAACTATATGTGATTTAGCCCGGATGTGTATTATTTGAGAAATATATAAGCGAGGAGTCCTTTTCATCTATAATCCATTGAAGGAGTTTGCTAATCATTTAAAGGTTTGTTAATAAATATCACAAAACATTCATGTTTTCTTTTTAGTGATTACATTATTTAAATCTATTAAACTCTATAACAGGTAACGATGGCAGAGCATTCTGGATGTATAACTTAGATAGAGTAGATCCATCACATATATCTGAGGTCTGTAGGTTTATCGATGCTGCCAAAAATCATACTTTCAGAACACAAACGAAGCACATATATTGTCCTTGCATAGACTACAGAAATCTTCTTGTTTTTGAAGATACAAATCCAATCATGGCTTATCTGGTCTGCCAAGGATTTATGAATGATTACTTGATTTGGACAAAGCATGGACAGAGTAGCTCTGCGCCGTATACAGCTGAAAACCCTATGAATCTCGGTGGCAATGGCCCAGATATGCTTGTTGACGATGTATGCCAGTTCGGACATGAGACAGAACACCATTGTCCCCAAGAGAGTGAACATGTTGTGCCCGATATTCATGATGATGCAAATGTTGGAGGAACTGACGCCAACAGAACTCAAGTGGAGGATGAAGACGCAGAATTCATGGCTGCACTATTGCGTCACCATACGGATCCATCAATATTTTTCGTGAAAGGGATGAAGGCCTTAAAGTAGGCAGCAGCAGAGCCATTGTACGATGAGAGTAAGGGTTGTACCAAAGAGTTCACGACATTACGGTCTGTGCTTAAGTTGTTGATATTGAAAGCTAGGTATGGATGGTCCGATGCCCGCTTCGATGCATTATTGAGTACTCTCAGAGATATGCTTCCAAAGGAGAACAAAGTACCTGCTAACACTTACTATACAAAGAAGCTAATCAGTCCGCTTACTATGGGTGTCCAGAAGATCCACGCGTGTAGAAATCACTGTATCCTATATCGAGGTGAATATAAACACTTGGACCAATGTTCAAATTGTGGTGCAAGTCGATACAAGACGAAAAAAGACTATCGACAAGAGGATAATGCAACTTCTGTTTCCAAAGGGAAGAAGAGAAAGAAGACCCAACAGAGTTTAAAACCCTATAACAAAGAAAATGAAGAAGAAGACTATTATGCCTAGAGAAACGTTTCTGCTATGGTGATGTGGTATCTTCGAGTAGTTGATCGTTTGAGGTGTTTATTTGTAAACCCTGATGATGCGGAGCTTATGACCTGGCATGCTTCTGACAAGCGCAAAGTAGATGGAAAGCTTCAACATCCTGCCGATGGGAAGCAATGGCAAAAATTTAATGCTAACCACCCAGAATAATGCTAACCACCTAGAATTTGCTAAGGAGACAAGAAATATTCGGTTCGCACTATGTACTGACGGAATGAATCCCTTCGCCGAAAGGAGCAGCAAGCATAGCACATGGCTGGTCATCCTCACCATCTACAACCTCCCTCCACACTTGTTGCAGAAGCGCAAATACCTTTTGCTAACCATTCTTATTTCGGGACCTACACAACCTGGTGTTGACATGGATGTATTCTTAGAGCCATTAATGGAGGAAATAAGAATATTGTGGGATACAGGTGTTGCCATGTTGGACGAATACCGGAAAGAGTCATTTACACTGAGAGCAATTATTTTTGTTATGATCAACGATTACCCAGCTCTCTTTGTATTGTCATGACAGTTTAAGGGTAAGGTCGGTTGTGTAGTATGCTTGGATAAAACCTTTTACGTGTCCCTCAGTGCATCCAACAAGATAGTATACATAAGACACAGGCATTTCTTATCGAAAGGACATAGGTACTGCTTACGAAAGATGGATAGGTACTTTGACAATCATGATGAAACAAGGTCTACTGCTCCATCAGGTAATAGTAAATATCATAGAGTGTACGAGATAGTTAAGAACATCAAGTTTGTATTTGGCAAGAAGACAAAAGATAGAAAAGCAAGAAAGGATGTGAAGCCAACTCCTGGGGCTACATTCAAGAAGATGTCAATTTTCTTCAAGTATTTGCCATATTGGAAAGAGTTTGACATACGGCATACGGTCGATGGTATGCACATTCAGAAAAATATGTTTGAAAGCATAATTGGTACCTTGCTAGACATAAAGGGCTAGACATAAAGGGCAAGACAAAGGAAAGATTGAGTTCACGTCAGGACCTGGTCAATTTGAAGATAAAATCGAAACATCATCCGGTTTTGCTAGATAATGGAAAGTACCACCTCCCGGCAGCAAGCTACAACCTGAGTACGGATGAGAAACATGCGATGTGTGTTTGGTTGAAGAAATTGAAAGTTCCAGCTGGATTTTGCTCTAACATTAAGAGCATTGTGTCAATGAAGGAGCTTACACTCACCAACTACAACTCACATGATTGCCATGTGTGTTGACAACCTTTCTCCCTATTGCCATCAGGGCTATAAGTCCGGTGTTCTTAAAGATGGCAATCACACGGTTATGCTTCTTTTTTAACGAGATATCACAGAAGGTAATTGACCGAGAGCAGTTGGAGTCTCTTCAGAAATTCACAATGGAGACAGTGTCACAGCTTGAGATGTGTTTCCCACAATCTTTCTTCGATATAATGGTACACCTTGTCGTGCATTTGGTGCCACAAATATAGGCATTGGGTCCTATGTATTTGCATGAGATGTGGACATATGAGCGTTTCATGTCAATACTGAATGGGTACATATCCACTCGTGCTTGTCCTGAGGCATCCATGATAGAGGGATACACTACCGAAGAAGCCATTGATTCCGGAGGTCCATTCTGCAACAATTGCCTAAAAGGCCAGATTGCAATAGGTTCGCCTCCATGCCGATATGAGGGCAGATTATATGGGTGTGGGAGGATAGGCCGAAAATCATTCATCCCGTCAGACTAAATATAATCCTCGAGGCGCATCATAGTATCATGCATCAGCTCTCGATAATAGAGCCTCTGATCAAACAACACATAGAAGAGCTAAGCGATCATAACCCTGGATAAACAGAGGATTGGCTATCAATGGAACACAAGCGTCGATTCACTTCATGGCTAATGGAGCTGAACATTCCAAATAGAGAAACAATTGAGCAACAAACTATCAAGAGATTGGCAGCTGGACCATCTCGCCAGGTCACATCATGGTAGACCTATGACATTAGTGGCTTCACGTTTTATACCACTTCTAGGGACAAAAAGAGCATGGCGCAAAATAGTGGTGTTTGTTGTGAGGCCATAGATGATTTAGATAAAAATGCTACATACTTTAGCTTCATTGAGAAGATATCGGAACTAGACTATGATTTATTTAAGACGCCTGTGTTTCGATGCCAATGGGTTGATGACAAACATGCCACAGTGGATAACTATGGTCTGAGAGTTCTTGATCTAAGTAAAGTAGGCTACAAGGATGATCTTGGATCCTTGCTACCCGTGCTGCACAGGTCTTCTATGCCGAACAGATCATTTCTAAAGAAGAGACGAAAAGTAGCGACAAAACCAAGCATATAGTTCTTCCTGGAAAGCAGCAAGCTTTAAGAGTTGATGGTGTAATTGACCTAGATGATTTCAACCAGTTCGGGCATGTCTCTCTTTGAAGATCATCCTTTAAAGATAAAGAATGTTGAGCGTAGCATCCCCAAAAATTTATTACCATAGGTGCGCCACGATAGAGAAGGCAGAACAGTAGCAGGCTAGTTTGTATCTATTTCAGTTAAATATTAGTTATTATCATATGTAACAATTTGTCAGTTATAATTTGTACTCATGTATTACTTGTCTTGATATTCGTTTTCTAATTGTTTAAGTCCTTTTCTTTCTACTTCTTTAAGTATTCTAAAATAAGTAGCCTAAAACAAATAATCTAAAAGAAATAATCTAAAAAAATACCGTAAAGAAATATTATAAAAAAAGAAATAACCTAAAATAAATATTATAAAAGAAATAACCTAAAAAAATATACTAAAAAAGAAAGAACCTAAAAAATATTATAAAAAAAAAAAATACCCTAAAGAAATAAGGTAAAAGAAATACCCTAAAGAAATATTGTCAAAGAAATATAAAAGAAATAAAAAAGAATTAACCTACAAGGAATATACTAAAAAAAAAACCTACAAGAATAACCCAAAAAGAAATATACTAAAAGAATTAAGCTACAAGAAATAACCTAAAAGAAATATACTAAAAGAATTAACCTACAAGAAATAACCTAAAAAGAAATATTATAAAAGAAATATACTACAAGAAATAACCTAAAAGTAATATACTAAAAAAAATATACTAAAAGAAATAACCAACAAGAAATAACCTAAAAGTTTTAGCCTACAAGAAATAACCTAAAAAGAAAAAGATTCAGTAAAAAACAAAAACGTATTTCCACTGGCGGTGCTCTTAAAAACCGCCGGTGGAAATGATTTCCACAGGCGGTTTACAATGTCAACTGCCTGTGGAAATCGTTTTCATTGGTGGTTGACATTGTAAACTACCTGTGGAAATCATTTCCACTGGCGGTTTTTTAAGAGCACCGCCAGTGGAAATACTGCCTCTATATATACCGCCCACCAGACTCCAAAAATTTCAAGTCTGGTGGGCGCGTTCTCTCTTCCCCGACGCCGTCAGGCTGCCCAGATCCAGACGTATTGAGACACTCGGAGCTAGAAATATCTGGCCCCGAGGGTATTGAGACACTCGGACAGGCCATTAATAATTTCATCCTACGGCCTCAAAGAGATGTCCAGTTGACCCAGCCACCACCTTTCTCAGAAGCCCTGCCAGAAACTCAGGAGTTAGCACCTCTCGACCGTCAACAGGATCCAACACCATCCCCTTCTGCCAAGTATATTCCTAACCCACCATCACCCCCTGCTGCCGATCCTTCACGAACCCCACCGTCAACACCGAAACCAGCAGGATCTCCGCCACAAAAAACTACACCAATCTATGAGCCTGCTTCTTCCCCACCACTTCAAGACGTTGAAGCTTCGCCTTGGACACCACCGCCGCCACCAAAGAAGAGACAAGAAAAACCTAAGAAGAGAAAATTTTCTGTTCCCAAATTGGTCTCCCCCTACAAGCCGAAGAAAAAACTGCTGGCACTGCCAAATTTTTGGAAGGGATTGCGCAGACTCGCAAGTCACGTGCCGTGGACTTAGCTGAGCAACAGAAGTCAGCAGAAACAGCACAGATCAGAGCAATAGAGATAATGAGGCCAACATGGGATGACTATCAAAACGTCCCTGATACATATGTACCTGACAGGCCTCTACTGAGTTGGGAAAAAGCTCCAAAAGCTCCCGCCTGGTATAAAAAGACTTCATGACTGGTACATGAGAGCGGCTATTGTCGGGATCGACGCAATCCAAGTAAATATACCACCATCTGCTTTCAAAAGTGAACGCGATACGCCTTTCGTTACTTTCGAGGACATGTGGTTGATGATGAACCTTAAGCGGCCGATGTTCAGCTCGTAACGCTATTTGCATTGTAAGTGTAGCTCTCGTACTAACACGAACTTCGTTTATTATTATTGACTTCTACTAAGATTGAATTTCCAACATGCACTTGTGCTTTGCAGAATGCAATATGATCAAGACGAGATCATTTACGGTCCTGGACCAAACCAGAATGAAAGCAAACGGACTGGGTACCTTAGCCCGAAAAAAATATATGAGAATGAGCACACCTTCCGAATTGGTCCCGACAGCGATCATTTAAAGGGGTTATCAAAAAAAGACGCTGCAAAGAGAATAAAAGATCTGGAGAAGGATCATAAGACTAAATACGCCACCTATATAGGCCATGCATTGCTCCAGTTCAAACACAGGGAAGTCATAGTTGCCCCTTATAACTTTAAGTAAGTATGAGTTTATATATATATCAGCTTAAGTATTGGTTTATATAAATGCATAACAACTCGGTTTCGATCGTGCGCAGCGACCACTAGATATGCTTCTTCATTTATCCTAGGGAGGGAAAGGTGCTGGTCTTTGACTCCGCTAACTACAGTCCTGAAAGATATGTAAAATTCTAAACCATCTTAGAACGGTAAGCCGACAAAATATAGCATGCATCTTTTTATCGATGAGAGTTTAAGATTGCTGCTAACTGATTCTTTTTGAGATCATAGATGTTATAGATTCTATAAGTTAAGAGGTGCAGTGTATGACGAGTCCATGAAGGGGCAGGAAATAAGATTTTTTCACAAGTGGCCGATACGTAAATTTATGAATCAATATCATGCATGTTTAATACATAAGATGGTATTACAAGTAAATAGCTGTATGCAATTTATGTAGTGCCACAAGCAACCAACCGATTCGGTGCACTGTGGATTCTACGCGTGCGAGTTCATGAGAACGGCCGGACTGTACATCAGGAACCCTAATAAGGTACCACTAATAGTAATATTTGTATTTATATCGTTAAAAATACAAATATACGTAGACACATGAAAATATATATAATGCTTATAAACTTCCTTTTTAGGCATATCAAGAATCGGAGTCTGAAAACTTCGACGACCTAACTCTGTACGGAATAATTGAGGACCTCTGCTCATTTATCATGAGAGAAATCATTCCTACAGAGGGAAAATATCACCATGCCGAAAGCCCCTTAGGGAGGCTAGAGTTCAGAGAGCTAAGGGACATTAGCACTTTGAAAATAAGTCGAAATGATTATTAGATTCATCTTCACTGTAAATTTTATTATCATATTATGGCCAGAAAACAATTTTGAGGTATATAATGTATGATGTAATTAAATTGTTAATGATGTATATATGTATATAATTATTATATGGTATAATTATTTTTTGTTGATGTATTTCTCACAATTAAATAGCCTTTGTATTGATCATAGTAAGAGAGAAAGAGGGGGGGGAGAAGGGAGGAAGATGAGGAAGATGAGGAGGGAGGGCGCCACCTCAAAAAACGAAAATTCAAATGAATTTGGCGGGAAAAAATTAATACAGGCGGTTCACATAAGAAACCGCCTGTGGAAATGCCATTTCCACAGGCGGTTCCTTATGTGAACCGCCAGTGAAAATTTCATTTCCACAGGCGGTTGCTTATGTGAACCGCCTGTGGAAATGCATTTTCACTGGTGGTTTTCAAGCAACCGCCTGTGAAAATGCATCATTTTCACTGGCCTCTGGCACAGGCGGCAGGCCAAAACGCCTGTGAAAAGGCGTCTTCAACCGCCTGTACAGAGCCTCCATGTACTAGTGCTAGATGTCTTTCCTTGTTCATGCACATGGCTACATCCACTGTATATATAAATATACTTTGGGATCCCTTCTATTTATTACAAGAACAGTTTACTCAGTGAACCATTTCTATCTAGCTCCAAGAGTACTGTAGCTTAAATCGCCCCTAAAATACATTTTTAGAGGGGGTGCTGTTAAATAAACCGTGATTAAATCTTTTTCAATTGATGGTTGCGTTAAGAGAGAAGCTTCTGAATATACGATTTTCAGGGACAGTTCATTAAGTCAACCATCTATGGAAATAGGAGACTTTTAGGGATGGTTGACTTATGCCAACTGTGTCAAAAATAGTTACAGCACGAATAAGTGTAAATGGAGAGGAAATAAGAAAAGGAATCCACACAAAGCACCTGCTAGAACAATACATTCTCATTCTGGCAGCCAATTGGTTAGGATGCCACCATCTCAATATGAACTTGAAGGAAACAAACACTGGATTCGTAAACTTGTTATTTGTATCCCCCCTGTTCAGATCTGTACCCCAATTACCCAAAACATAACAGGGAAAGTTATCCATCACAACTGGTAGTATCATGACCTATGTATGCCATTTAATTAATAGTCAAAATCGAATCACATAGCATTGCAGTGAATGATCAAAAAAGCCAGTTTTATGCTTCCCTCTGTAATCAGAATAGTGCAACACACCTGTCTATGGTTGACAGAGGTGGGCAAAACACCAGTCAGAATTATCAAAGGCCTGCTTTATGCTTACCTTTGTTAAACAAGAAATAAAAGAAACAGAAAACAGGGCACCTGTCTATGTATCGATTCAGACTGATTTGGAGTTCGATCTTGGTTCATCCCGGCATGGAATAATTGTGCTGCTGTGGACCTCGAACAATAAGACAGTGGTGCACTTGTCTTTGCCCCTGTCGCCCGTGATCATGATGCAGCTGATCTTGGGTTCAGTGACGTTGAGCATAGCAAGCAGAGCCCCATCTTGTTCTATGCCACCATGGCTGAGAATATGGACACATGGAAGCTCTTGCGAGTTGCGACCAAGTAAAACCAGACATTGAATGTGGAGTTGGAACGGAAGGATTGTCAGGTCCTGCACTCGTCCAGGAAGCAATGTGGTAGCATGATTTTCCTCGATGCCACCTATTCCAAGTTTATGTTTTTTCTCCCATATTCTCAATCAGTGTATACAAAGGAAAGCAGCAATCTGCGAAGGAGATGCGTGTATATAAAGGGAGCCAGCTGGCATGGACAGGTAGCTATATGTAAAGGAGCAATAGCATATGATTGGAAACAAAGAGAGTAGAAAACGATGAAATAGGGGCCGCCACCGGCGACGAAGGCCTGCAGGAGGCTACTGCAGAGATAGAGCGCGCCTTGGAGCCTGACACCTGACTGCCGACTTGGTTCAGGTGGATCATGCGTCCCGCGACAGCATCGCCATGCCTGCCGTCGCGCCGGTTCAAGACTTCATCGCCTCCTTCGTGAAGCCGCTCCAGCAGACGCTCATATCCACACCACGCCTACGCACCACCCGTGCCTTGAACAACGATGACGGCGAGGACATCATTCCCAAAAGGAGCGCATGACTGGCTGCGAAGAGCAGATTCAGGGCTACTAAACCGGAGGCGCAGACTCGAAAAGTCATGATGAAAAAGCTTGGCTCCAAGGTGGAGACAGAGGTCCCGGATGAAGCTTCCTTTGGGGAGTTCTAGACGGTGCTAAAGCTACCTCTCACGCTATCTAAGCAGGAGGCTATGCAGGCTTTGTTCCAAGCTAGGAAACACCTGACACTCCATGCCAGTAGCATTGCTTGAGTGTCGCCATAGCTTGTCTAGTCACAAAATTCAGACAACATGTAACTGTTTATTTAAAATTCAGTAGTTTGCAAGTGTCTTTTCGGCGTGATCCGAGGCTTCTCACCTCGGTCTCGTCCTCATGGTTGGATTGTGTACTTGACTTTCTCTTCCTCTAATGAAAAACGGGCACAACCCGGTCGCGAAAAAAAAGAAAACGATGGAACTACGGAGTATTTCTGTATCGAGCCAGCAAGCAACAACCAACAAAATAGCTTGAAACTTTAGGCCCCGGTGCCAGGCTAGCTCCACCTGGCTACTCCGGGCCACTGTGAATTGTAAAGAATGCAGCAGGGGACCTGCACGAAAAAAATGTTCGATTTTAGCCATTTATATGCATGGTGCTATGGGTTTAAACAAGGGAATTGCATTCGTGTTTTTCTCACATGAATGGATCGGTACATGCGAGTACTCGTACATACATATAGGCAAGGCATGGACACACGGTTTATAGATCATTTTATTTGTTGGACAGTCCCAACCTCTCAGTGAAGTATCACTGTCTCATGAACATATTGATGCTACCGTGCGGCGCAGCGTAACACCACCCAAGAAAACTAAAAATCCTTAAAACTACAGAACGAGGGGTACATACACAACACCTTCTGTCACATAATAAGTGGCCTGTTTTATCTGCCTTGAAAAGGCATTGAGACGGAGGAAATAATGAAAGTACTGCAGTTGTACGGCTAGCACTTAGCATTCGAGGCAATGGTCAACAGCTTAGTCGATGTTTCTGTCTGGGATTGGAAAGATATACAGAACGAAAAACTATTTCACTCATCGTCAGCTGCCAGACAACCGGCTTCATCATTTCTACTCATGTCTCTAGGCACGGTGCTCCATATCAGATGGGACGGGGCCAGGCTGCCATACCTTGAGTCGTCGGCATACGGTAAAAGTGTTGATAAGTGGAAAATCAGGGTGGTGGCAAGCTATATGCATGCTAACTGTTTGCATGAATGAGATCCACACACAGCATGCCGAAATTATGCATCACTCCCGTAGCCAACAAATCCAATATCACAGATTTTCCTGCATACCACCTATCCCCATATTGTGCTTTGTCACTCCCCTCATAGTATTCAGTGGACACTATTAACAACATTGTCGTTCCCAACTACTTTTGAAACAGACATATGAGAAAGGGCCATATATATATATATATATATATATATATATATATATATATATATATATATATATATATATCCAAATGGAGCTGGCCAGCATGGATAACTTGCTTTAAGTAAATGAGTGATGATAAATATTGGATAGCCCTGCCCAAGGACACGTGTATGGGCTAATAAGAGAACAGTAGTGGTGCGTGCACAACACCACATGGGTTTCATGGGTAGATGGTCGTTTTATAGAATCAAAGAGACCATTTTTTGATCCCTTTGTACTATTATAAAAATTTTAAAAACTATATATCACCAAAATGCACAAGGTATTATTGTATGATAACATTATATCAATACCCTTATCATAAAAGAAAACATCATATCAATACTTCCAGTTAGGTGATGCATGCTCACAGTATGAATTTTAGTTTGTTCTGAAACGTCCTTAAGATTTCATAAAACGTGGATGGGGACCAACTTTCCATGAATCTACTCAAGCTTCGTAATACTACTTTTGGAGGCGTTAGAAACTGACTTTATCTCAAAAAATACTTATCGAGTTTTGGAGACGGTTCACCCATTTGCGGAGGCACTGAATGAACTATCGTTTCCAAGGGTTAATTAACATTCAGAGGGCCTCATAAAAGTGCACCTCCAAAAAATGAGGTCATTTTCAAGCATGTGCCTCTTTGGAGCAGAGGCGGAACCCCAGGGGGGCCAACAAGGGCCCAGGGGCCCTATCCAGTAGAAATTTTTGTTCAATACCCCAACAAATTGCAATTTGTAGCATATTAAGACATCCCCTTTTTTTAGTTACAAATACTAACTACATGAATAAAAACATTGCAAAAGTTATAGAAATATTATTTGCCACCCCCCCCCCAACACCCTCCCCCAAATAATTAAATGTGTTGGTTCCACCATTGCTTTGGAGAACCCAATTTACTTAACCGTCACACTGACACTAACAGTATCCACCACCAAACCTTCACTCCCTCAGTCTCAACCGCTATACCCTATTGTCAATATATAGGTATCACCTTCTTTCTCCCTCCCTCACACCTCCCCCTCTCTTGCTGCAGCTTACCTCTGTCTTCGTCATGGTGGCCGTTAAGGTCTAGCACATTGATGCCGCACCTGGTCGGGGGTGGCAGATCGACCTTGGCTAGCCTTCCCACCAAGGGTTCTGCAGCTTACGACTCTCTTGCTGCGGCTTACCTCTGTATTTGTTGTGGGTGATGGGGAGGAGCACTGTGCGGATGTTGGTATAAGGCCATGGCCAACATGTGGATGCGTGCTCTGGCGTCCTCTTTGTTTTCTGCCACCATAGGAATTAAGTTGCATTTACTGAAGTACCCTTACATATGATTAATTAGTGTGTTGTAAAATCAATGGCTGACAAACCACCGGTTCTTTCGAGAAGCACCATTACGCAGCTTATTATATTCAGATATGAATCCATCCATGTGCCAGGAATTCATATAGACGTACAGGCTTGGCATGCATGGATGCGTCAGACACTGATTAACACAGCCTCGTTCCTCTTCCTGCCGTCCTAGTAGACATGTCGCCATGTCGGTTTCCTGATGGACTCCTTGGAGCGAGGAAGATCACTAGTACACAAAGTATTTGTCTTGACGGCATGGAAAAATTTGTACAGGCGGTTTTAGGAAAAGGACGCCTGTGAAAACCAAAAGGCCGGTCCCACAACTAGAACCGCCTGTGCAAATATATTAACACAGGCGGTTACTTAAGAAAACCGCCAGTGTAAATGAGGCTATTTACACAGGCGGTTTTGTTAACAGAACCGCCAGTGCTAATCTTTTTGCACAGGCGGTTCCTTAAGTGAACCGCCTCTGCTGATCCTGCTATATATACCCCACCTTCTTCCCCCTCCTTCTTCCCCACCAGAACTGTAGCCCGCCGCCACCCTCCATTGGTGGCGATTTTGGAGGTCCAGATTTGAGAAGAAACAAGGGGGAGAGGTTTTAGTCTTGATTTCTTTGAAGGAGGTTGCTTAGAAAGGTTAGTTTTAATATATCTTACCTCTTTTTAACCATTGATGCTCAATTCTAGACACATTTAGGATTTAGGGTTTCACTCTAGAGAGAGAGAGAAGAAGACTAACTTTTTTTTTGCCATTTTTGATCAATTTTAGCCACAATTTTGAACTAGATTTTCACTTTTGTATCTAGAATTTGGACTTTTAGGTTACATTTCCATTCATTCTCTTGCTCAACCCCACTCACTTTTTTTGAGATTTGGGGTTTCACCTCAAGTGAGAGAGAAGTGTAGCTAGGTTTTTGTTTTTTTAATTATTATAGTAATTATTTATCTAGGGTTTCACTTTTTTATCTAGAGTTTAACCTTCAGCGTTTTATTAGTTACTCTTATTTAAATTTTTAGTTATATTTAGTTTAATTAGCTAGTAGTGATATTTTTAGTGATGATTCTTTAATTAGGGTTTCATTTATATATTAGTTACTCTTATTTAATTATTAGTTTATGTGTCATATTGATGATTGAAATTAGTATTTGTTTAATTATATAGTTATGTTTTATTAAATTAAGTAGTGTTGAGGCTTTGATTAGGATTTTATTATTTAGTTTTACTTTAGTTTTTAGGGTTTCATCTAATAAATTCATGCTTTAAATTATTATGTTTAGTTTATTTAGTTATGTTTACTCTTATTTAATTATTTTTTTTATTTGTCATATTGATGTTTGAAATTAGTTTTTCTTAATTATTTATTTTTGTTTAGTTAAATTAAGTAGTGGTGAGGCTTTAATTAGGGTTTCTTTAATTAGTCTTCTTTTAGTTTTTAAGGTTTCATATAATAAATTGATGCTTTAATTATTTAGTTATGTTTTATTTAATTAGGTATTGGTGATTCTTTAATTAGAGTTTTATTAATTAGTCTTGCTTTTAGTTATTATTGAGAGGCATATTTATTTAACTAGTTCTTTTAACTACATATGATTTAGCCTGGACGTGTATTATTTGAGAAACATAAAAGCGTGAAGTTCTTTTCATCTATAATTCCTTGAAGGAGTTTGCTGATCATCTTAAGGTTTGTTAATAAATATGACAAAACATTCATGTCTTCTTTTAAGTGATTACATTATTTAAATCTATTAAACTCTATAATAGGTAACAATGGACGAGCATTTTGGATGTATAACTTAGACAGTAGAGATCCATCCTACGTACTTGAGGTCCGTAGGTTTATCGATGCTGTTAAAAATCATGCTTTCAGAACACGGACGAAGCACATATATTGTCCTTGCGCCGATTGCAGAAATCTTGTTGTTTTTGAAGACACAAGTGCAATCATGGCTCATCTGGTCTGCCGAGGTTTTATGAATGATTACTTGATTTGGACAAAGCATGGAGAGGGTAGCTCTGCAACGTATATAGCTGAAGACCCTGTGAATCTAGGTGGCAATGGCCCAGATATGCTTGTTGACAATGTATGCCAGTTCGGACACGAGACAGAACACCATTGTCCCCAAGAGAGTGAACATATTGTGCCCGATGTTCATGATGATGTAAATGTTGAAGGAACCGATGCCAACAGAACTCAGGTGGAGGATGAAGACGCAGAATTGATGGCTGCTTTATTGCGTCGTCATACGGATCCATCAATGTTTTTTATGAAAGGGATGGAGGCCTTAGAGCAGGCAGCAGCAGAGCCCTTATACGATGAGAGTAAGGGTTGCACCAAAGAGTTCACGACATTACGGTCTGTGCTTAAGTTATTGATGTTGAAGGCTAGGTATGGATGGTCTGATGCTAGCTTCGATGTATTGTTGAGTACTCTCAGAGATATGCTTCCTAAGGAGAACAAAGTGCCTGCTAACACTTACTATGCAAAGAAGCTAATCAGTCCACTTACTATGATCCACGCTTACAGAAACCACTGTATCTTATATCGAGGTGATTACAAAGACTTGGATAACTGTCCAAATTGTAGTGCAAGTCGGTACAAGACTAAAAAAGACTATCTACAAGAAGAGAATGCAACTTCCATTTCCAAAGGAAAGAAGAGAAAGAAGACCCAACAGAGTTCAAAAATTTCCAACAAAGAAAATGAAGAAGAAGACTATTATGCCAAGAGAAGGGTTCCAGCTTTAGTGATGTGGTATCTTCCAGTGGTTGATCGTCTGCGGTGTTTGTTTGCAAACCCTGAGGATGCAGAGCTTATGACCTGGCATGCTTCTGAGAAGCACAAAGTAGATGGAAAGCTTCGACATCCAGCCGATGGGACGCAGTGGCAAAAATTCAATGCTGACCACCCAGAGTTTGCTAAGGAAACAAGAAATGTTCGGTTCGCACTATGCACTGACGGAATGAATCCCTTCGCCGAAAAGAGCAGCACGCATAGCACATGGCCGGTGCTCCTCACTATTTACAACCTCCCTCCACACTTGTTACAGAAGCGCAAATACCTTTTACTGACCATTCTTATTTCTGGACCTACACAACCTGGTGTTGATATGGATGTATTTTTGGAGCCATTAATGGAGGAAATGAGAATATTGTGGGATACAGGTGTCGCCATGTTGGACGAATACCGGAAAGAGTCATTCACACTAAGAGCAATTATTTTTGTTACGATCAACGATTACCCGTGTCTATTTGTATTGTCGGGGACAGTTCAAGGGTAAGATCGGTTGTGTAGTATGCTTGGATGAAACTTTTTATGTGTCTCTCAGTGCCTCCAACAAGATAGTATACATGAGACACAGGCGTTTCTTATCGAGAGGACATAGGTACCGCTTGCGAAAGATGGATAGATACTTTGACAATCACGACGAAATAAAGTCCACTGCTCCATCAGGTAATAGTAAAGGTCAAAGAGTGTATGAAATAAAGTCCAGTTGACGCAGCCACCACCTTCCACAGAAGCCCTGCCAGAAACTCAGGAGTCCGCATCTGATCTCGACCGTCAACAGGATCCAAACCCACCATCAGCACCTGCTGCCGATCCTTCAAGAACCCCACCGTCAACATTGAAACCAGCAGGATCTCCGCCACAAACAAGTCCACCAGTCTATGAGCCTGCTCCGTCCCCACCGCCACAAACAAGTACACCAATCCGTGAGCCTGCTTCGTCCCCACCGCCACAAACAAGTACACCAGTCCGTGAGCCTGCTTCGTCCCCACCACCTCAAGACATGGAAGCATCGCCTTGGACACCACCGCCGCCACCAAAGAAGGCCCAAGAAAAAAATCAGCCGCCACCAAGAAGAGGAAATATTCTATTCCTAAATTGGTTTCCCCTTATGAGCCGAAGAAGAAAAACAGCAGTAATCGCCAAATTTTTAGAAGGGATTGCGCTTTCTCAAGTCAACTACCGTGGACTTAGCCGAGCAAGAGAAGGCAGAGAAGAAGCAAAGATCCGAGCTCTAAAGATAGTGAGGCCAACATGGGATGACTATGAAAATGTCCCAGATAAATATGTACCCCAGGCCTCTACCGAGTTGGGAACAACTCCAAAAGCTTCCGCCCGGTATAATAAAAAGACTTCATGATCGGTACATGCGAAGCGGCTCGAGTCGGGATCGACGCAATCCAAGTGGACATACCACCAGCTGCTTTCATAAGTGAACGAGACACGGCTTTCGTTACTTTTGAGGACATATGGTTGGCTTTTAACCTTAAGCGGCTCGACGTTCAGCTCGTCACGCTATTTGCATTGTAAGTGTACCTCTCACACTAACATGAACTTTCGTTTATTATTATTGACTTCTATCTTGTGCCTTGCAGAATGCAATATGAACAAAACGAGTTCGTGTACGGTCCCGCACCAAACAAGAATGACTTCAAAAGGACTGGGTACCTAAGCCCCAAAAAAATTTGCGAGAATGAGCACACCTTCCGAATTGGTGACAACAGCGACGAATTGAAGGGGTTATCAAAGAAAGATAAAGAAAAAGAGAAAAATAGAATTGGAGAAGGATCATGAGACTCACTACGCCACATACATAGGCAATGCATTGCTCCAAAGTACAAACACAGGGGAATGTGTAGTTGCCCCTTATAACTTTTGGTAAGTATGGGTTCATATACGCACATCGCCTTAAGTATCGGTTTATATAAATGCATGACAACTCGGTTTCGATCTTGCACAGTGACCACTGGATATGCTTCTTCATTTATCCTAGAGACGGAAGGGTGCTGGTCTTGGACTCCGCCGACTATCCACCTAAAAGATATGCAAAATTTCAAAGCATCATAGAACGGTAAGCTGACAAAATGTAGCATGCATCTTTTAATCGATGAGAGTTTAAAATTGCTGCTAACTGATTCTTTTTGAGATCATAGATGTTGGAGATTCTATAAAATAAGAGGTGGAGTGTTTGACCCGTCTTTGGCGGAAAGGAAATACAATTTTTTTCACAAATGGCCGGTATGTAAATTTATTATGAATCAATATCGGCATGTTACATATATAAGATGTTATTACAAGTAAATAACTCTAAGCAATTTATGTAGTGCCACAAGCAACCAACCGATTCCCTCAGACTGCGGATTCTACACGTGCGAGTTCATGAGAACGGCCGGACGGTACATCAGAATCCTAAGGTAACACGTTTGTATTTATATCGTTAAAAATGCAAATTTATTTAGACGCATGGAAATATATATAATATTTACAAACTTCTTTTTCAGGCGTATCAAGAAGCGGACTCCCAACACTTCGACGAGCTAACTATGTATGGAATAATTGAGGATCTTTGCTCATTTATCATGAGAGAAATTATTCCTTCGGAGGGGAAATTTCACCACAAGGAAAGCGCTTTTAGCGAGGTTAGAGTTCAGAGCGCTAAGGGATATTAGCGCCTGAGATTAAGTCGAAATGATTATTAGAATCCTCTCTAATGTAAATTTTATTATCACATGGTGGCCAGAAAACAATTTTGATGAAAACAATGTATAGTGTAATTAAATTGTTAATGATGTATATATGTATATAAGTATTGCATGGTATAGTTACTTTTCCTTAATGTATTTTTTATAATTAAATAGTCTTTGCATTGATTATCGTAAGGGAGAAAGATAAGGGGGGAGAGAGAGGAGGGAGGGAGGGAGGGGGGAAGAGGAGGGACAGAGAGGAGGGAGGGTGGAGGACAGAGAGGGCGCCAATTCAAAAAATGAAAATTCAAATGAATTTTGGCGGGAAAACATTAATACAGACGGTTCACCTAATAAAACCGCCTGTGGAAATGGAATTTCCACTGGCGGTTTCTTATGTTAACCGCCAGTGGAAATGGCATTTTCACAGGCGGTTGGTTAAGTGAACCGCCTGTGGAAATGTATTTTCACAGGCGGTTTTTAAGCAACCGCCAGTGAAAATGCATCATTTTCACTGGCCTCTAGCACTGGCGGCAGCCCAAAACGCCAGTGCTGAAGCCTCTACAACCGCCTCTACTAATGCTTTGTGTACTAGTGGATTTTTGTGGCGTGACTCGGTAGCTGGTAAACATGCACCATGGCACGTTGATGATATAAAATACTTTGCAGTAGTACGTCGCAAAGGAGAACAATAAAAATCATGAAAAGTATAGAAGAGTACAAAACACAATGAGTCAAGCACAAGACAGAGATGATACATGGATTGGGGAAATAATTAACGTACCATAGGTGTACCAATGGTTAGCTTAGGGCTTTGGGTTTATATAACAGTGCCTACTACTGATGTGTCTGGGTTAATTAAGAGAATAGTAAAAGTGCAAGGATAACACCACACAGGTTTCATGGTGAGAGGGTCCCTATTTCCTCCATTACAAATTTTGGTCAAATTTGAAATGCTTTGACTCTCAAAGATTTTTGGAATGACTTACAATTTGGAGTGGAGAGGGTATTATAGACTCCCAATAGACCATTTTTCAATCCCTTTGCTCTATTATAAAAACTTAGTATCATGGCTCCATCGTGGCCACTTGTATCCTACTCCAGCAAGGGCAATGGGGAACTGATACTAGGACAGATCTTCGCTCTGTTCTCAAATTGACACCATCATATGAAACTGACACTGCTACAGACCTCAAAATCACCGTTGGTTCTCTGTTTTTGAACCAGTACAACCAAAGTGGCAGTGATGAGCCCCGTCATCATTGCCGCTTCAAAAACAGACACTGACGAGGTTCTAAGAAAAACTATGGCACCACCTAAAAAAATACATCTTCCATCCCAAATTATATGACGTTTGGCTTTTCTTTCCTAG
The DNA here is from genome assembly GCA_015844335.1 of Chrysopogon serrulatus. Classification (NCBI taxonomy): domain Eukaryota; kingdom Viridiplantae; phylum Streptophyta; class Magnoliopsida; order Poales; family Poaceae; genus Chrysopogon; species Chrysopogon serrulatus. Next base: position 93,669 of record JADLZL010004526.1, on the reverse strand, counting down.
CTTGAGTTTGACCACTCATCTTATTCAAAAAATTTGTGCAAAAATAGTTAAATTTAAGTCATTTTTAAGAACTTCTATTATAAAGCAAACCATGACAAAATAAATGATACTTTGCAAATTTTTTTGATAAGACGAGTCGTCAAACTTGGTGTTAAAAAAGTCAAATATTTTATAAATTGTGATGGAGAAAGTAGCAAAATATTTTTTAATAATAGTAGAGCGGCATCCCACACGGTCACAGGTCACACTATTTTTCATACAAAAAGCACACATTTCGTGGCCATCGCTCCTCGAACTCTGAAACTCACGTGCTCTTCCGCTAACCACTCTACCTATAAGACTATTTTATGTCACTCTGGGTTCGAAATGACTATTTAGTAGGATCCTAAACGTAATCTTACTGCAATCTACAACCCGTACAAACAAGTTCTTGGTAACCCATCGATGAACCAAATTATGGATGACCCAGAAAACCAGGAGTACATCATTGGCGATAGCAGCTTCAAGCTCAGCAACATAGTGGAGAAGGGGAAGACGAAGTGCCGTTTATGCTTGAAGGAGAAAGGGTGGTGCTTTTAAGCATCCTCTGAACACATGGGGATGAACCTATATGTCGGGCAAAGGCCTACAGGCCCAAAGGTCCGAGCACGAGCCCTAGCACAACCTGGCTTGACATGGCACGGCAGCATGCTCGTGTGGCCCTCCAACTTTCGTCCTCAACTGTCTATAGAAGCACACAGTAGCTTTCTATTGAAGTTGAGCGCCCTTCTTAGTGTACCTTGTGGTATTAGTCCCACTTCCACTTAGCACTTACTTCGGACCTTTTGTAATTATTGGATTAATTATTAGACTAGTTATGGATCAAGCACAATTCATCCAACTGTTCACAAGGATCTATGCAGTAAACCTGAAATTTATTTTTATTTTTATAAAAATTACAAGTTGTAGTCAAATATCTACAATGATTTTGTGTTCAGCTACATTTGATTGGTCCCTAGCAACACACTTGTATTTCGACATATTCCAAAAAATCATTTAGAAATCTACTTTTCTAAACTATAGATATCAACATATCACCATGCATGCAGTGTTATTAAATATATATATATTACCTAGCAAATGCCTCCCCCTTCCTTTGCCTCCTGAGCACGCTATACAACCTTACCACATAACCTTGAACTGCATCGAGGCCTGCTAACGAGATATCAGCATATCACCAAGCATGCTACTTCTGAAATGCTCGCATGGGTAACCTCTTGGCCCTGCAACTGCAATTGGAGCAGACGGCATCTAACAATCAAGCCCAACTGATCGGAGTGGCAGTGCATTTGTTGAGGAAAGAGTTGGCCAATTCCACCAATGACAAGCAGTTTTGGAACTCCTGTCTACTAAAACTCTATTCTCGGGGAACCAGCCTTATCCGTTCTGATCTCAAATTTGGCAATAGGCTCCGAACCCTGACTCTGCCATTGGGTTCACTTTTCCTGATGCCATGTTCATTTTTCCTGATGCCACCCAATCCTTATCTGTATTTCACTCGTTGTCGGGGCTGACACAGCAGTAGCCATCATAACACTCTCTTGTACTCTTACTCAGGCTAATGGCCATTCAAGAAACTGCAGCATGCTGGTGGAGTGGTGTATGTAGTGAGAGGGCTCTGATAGAAATATGCAAGAGGGCAATATAATAAATTATTCAAATAGTCTGGGTGCAGCGGCAGTGACCTTAATTTGCTTGGAGCTAGCTCACTTATATTATATATATAACATGACGAAAAGGCAAGTAGGCACCAAGGGTAGTACATGTACTCTAGAAACTTCAATTTATTACCAAATTATCGTTAGACTGTAGTCCAAAGATGGCAACAACCACGACAAGCCTGCAGTTTTGGAGAACAACAAAGCCAAAACCAAAACCAAATGCCATTCATGTAAATACAAAAGTACCTGGTTATTGGACTCTTCGACATATTGCTTGATAGGAGTGCCCTCTTGCATACACATTCTAAATAGTGCATCACGAGGTAGAACTGACTTTACAGTGACTTGCTCAAATAGAGAGTTTGTAATTTCTTCCAAAGAACTATATATAGTTTTCCGTTGACAGTGCTTGTCTACCATTTTAATTTGCGGTTAATAATCCTACATAAAATGAACAAAACTCAACAACCAACGTAGAGGAGATAGGGCTATAAACTAACAAATTCCACGAGTGTTGTTGAATATTTCTATAAAGGTGAATTATACAGCAAAACACATCAAACACAAAGTGCAAAATGGTAGAAAAATTTGAAGATCACCACTGTTGGGGGAGCACATATGGAATATGAAACAACTCCCCCTTGAATAGGCCCGATAGAATTTAGTTAAGTAGATGAAGAGCAGTCAAAGGCCATAAATCAGAGGTTCAAGCTCAGAGGTTGTCTAAGATTCAGAGACTAGGGCTCAGAGGTCATCCAAGACTCAGACTAGGGTGTGAAGGTCATTCAAGACTCTGAGACCAAGGCTCAGAGATCGGCCCATGCTTAGAGGGTGCTCCGCTAAAAGGCTCGGCCTTTGAGCACGCTCGCTATCTCAGAGGTTAGGCAAGCCGGAGGCCACTTGCCGAACGACGGTCCTTGTATCAGAGACCGAGGAGACACATGCATGCACAGAGCATGGCGACACTTGGCCCATTATAGGGAAGAGTGCTTCAATGGGCCGAAAACCCGAGCACGACAGTGGCCCATCAGTCAAGGCAGTTGAAGAAGGGAGAAGACGAAGATGCCCCCAGATGCAAGAGTACTACACTTAAAGTGTATTGTGTAAATGATTCATTACTCTAGGGATATTTTTGTACTCAACCTGAAATGTAACCGTACTCTATAAAAGGGAGAACTCACAATATAAGGAGGGATGGATTTTGATGACTTAAAACCCTAAATGTTGCCTCCGTAATTGTATCCTAGCTAGTCGAAGGCCTCCGCCTCCAGTCGAGACCTTCGACCCTCAGAGTGGTGAGCTGCAGCGAGCTCTGCTCACACATTACTTACCCTGTCGGGACCATTGTCCCAACAACCACACATGCACATAAAAGAAAATTGTGCTAAAACACTTTAATCAAGCCCAAAACAAGAGGCTGCAACCCCACTTTGGGGCTAGAAAGAAACCAACCCACCAAAGCAAAAAACCCATGAGGGAGGGGGCTAGGCCAGGGTCCCAGGATCGAGGCGGTTCTCCAGCCGACACCAAGAGGCCGTCCCTGCCGTCCATCCCAAGGCAGTGAATCTGAGGATTGGTTACGGGGCCGATCAAGAAAAGCTAAATGCCTTATGGCTGGAGTATTTGCTTGATGTGGGAAACACAATATTTTTTTTAACTTGAGGAACTACACTTGATTACATGAGATGGTTGTCATATGCAAATGCAATTATTCCATTCAGAAACTATAAGCATATTGCAAAAGAGGAGAAATCATGGTTGTTGATTTTGAACTTTAATTTCTCTTATAAGTTGTCATTAATTGCTAAAAATTATTATGATATCATTGGCACTTTGAGCACAAATCTGTTGGTGTCAGTTATATGTCATATAAATTGCATATAAATTGTCACCTTCTGCAGTGTGCTTCCTGCACTCCTTGTTCTTGCAATAGGTCTTCTTGGTCTTAGGAACAATTATACCTGTATAACATGTGAAACAAATAGCATAGGTTAAAACAACTTTCCCATCCTTAGCAACTAAAGATCAAACCATACACAACTTCTTCATATGGCTGTATAAAGAAGTCCAATATAAGTTGGGGAAGGAAATTCAAAACTGAAATCAGAAATAATCATATAACAAGTCCAATTATGCCTCAAGCAGAATGGAAATATTTATTAAAAAAATACCATGATCAGCTACAAGGAACACTAAGCACAACTGGGCTTTTCGTTTTAGGTTGACAAGTGGGCTTTGCATAACGGACATAATGCAGTCTCCCTATTGGCATATTTCTAGCAAATATATACATATACAGAGAAGAACAAAGTAACATAGAGACATAGAAAGAAACTAACCTGTCAGGTAGTCCTGAACTCACGGCAAAAGCAGAGATAAAAGGAAAAAATACCTCCACTACTACAGAACTGGCCTGTAGTCCCGGTGCTCAAGGGCCTTTAGTCCCGGCTGCGGAGCCGGGACTAAGGTTTCGGGACTAAATGTCCCACCTTTAGTCCCGGTTCCGCGGCCCGGGACTAAAGGTCCACCTTTAGTCCCGGTTGGTAACACCAACCGGGACTAAAGGGTGTGCCAGGGTGCGCCACCTGGCCGCCCCTTTTAGTCCCGGTTGGTGTTACCAACCGGGACTAAAGAGTTTTTTCTTTTTTCTTTTCTTTTTCCTTTTCTTTTTCCTTTTCTTTTCTTTTGGTTTTCCCTTTCTGGTTTACAATTGTATTATTATTATTTTCGAATGCGTATTGCTCGCTGCTTGTTTATGTAGACGCGCACCTATAATTTATAATTTAGATCATTACATATAAATAAATTACATAACACTATTTATATATTATACATATCTATAGATCTATGATATAAAAAATTTACATGTCTCCGTCATGGATAAAGTATTTACAACTTAATTGTTCTCCGCCACTCAAGCATCATACAAATGATCATCTTGGTTTGGTTTGAGTGGCTCGTCAGGGTTGAAGAAGTACTCGCCGGCGGGATTTAGGACTTGGTCGTTAAGAAATCCCGCGATTGTCTCCTGAATTCCTTTTAGGCGGACTTCAGTCAACACCTTCTCCCTCAACCACGTCTCCTATAGTAATCATTAAAGAAAAAAGTTTTAGGTATGTATAAGATTTATTAAATAGCAACAAATAATTGAAATGAACTTATTATATATACATGTTACATACTTTTGCGTGCTCAAGATTTGATCTTTTTTCATAGACATTTAGAAATTCGCAGACATAGTATCCGCATAAATTTTTGCCCTGTGGCTGCCGTAGAATCCACTGATGTAGGATAGGCTTCGAAAGTGGCGCTTTTAAATCTGGACGGTGTTTCTGCACGAACCAAGCCCAAACCCTAGCAATAAAATGATCATTATTAATTATCTATTACAGAGTTAAAGAGCTGAAAGTAATATTTAGGGATCGAAGTTACCTTTGGATAATATCTATCATTCCTTGGTAATCTTCCAGTGGTTTTCTCAACGAGTCATAGATTATCAAATAAGATTGCCAGAGATCAATCACAATTAGTATCCAATGAAAGCTGCATTTGTTTGTAGGCAAAATAATTATTTATCTTCACACTGATCTCATCAATTGGGTTAATAGAATGTACGTACACACGATAATGATACTTACTTAAAGTTATAGGGAAAGAGTATATATCTTTTATCCTTTTGATTGATCAAGTACCTCCGTAGATTTCTCTCCGTTTGAACTCTCCATATGGCATACGGAGTCTTGGGGTCTTTGAATACAACATAAGGATCTACAAATCCAACCTTCTTGTCATTTCTAGCTCTGAGGTCCCTCATCATGTTTCTGCATATGTATAGCCAGTTTCTGTAATTAGTTATACATATACATGATAAGTTACATAGACATTATTAAAAGAAAGAATCACTTACAGACAGAAGCAGCTGATTAGAGCTTTGTCTAGAGCGTCCATGTGGCATAGCTGGTGTAGCTCATTAAATTGAACATAAATAACATCATCACCACGGAAGTAATGATGGTTTCTAATTCGGACGCAAATATAGTCATCTGCTCTTCTGCCACACGCATCGAGGTACCACTTGTTTAGCAAGTACATCCGTGTGCCAAGTTTGCTTTTCGCAGGGTTGCACGTTGCCATATTCATATGTCTTCTCGATAATGATCAATTTCTTTTGCACTTTCAATTGCTGCCATATTCATATGTCTTCCTCAAAAAAGATCAATTTCATTTTTAGCACTTCTAACGTTGGCACTACTAAAAAAAAATAGAGATAAACCCTACCTCTAGCAATAGCGCCAGAAATGCTTGGTATTAAATTAACTTGTCATTAGCAACTAGCCACCTATTTATCACTATCATTCCTAAGCATGAATTAAGTTGTCATCCTTAATCTTATTGCTTAAGAAATAACTATAGATTTACATGTATTCAATATGACTAGGCAGAAATAAAAGATATGAATATAAAGATAAGAATATAAACTAAGATCGGTTCTGCAAGCGGACAGATAATTATACCGTTGTAGCATTTTACCTAGGGAAGTCTACCAGGTTGTCGATTTATATTTATACCACTGGGAAGGTCTACATGTAGGACTTATAAACTATAACTTATACTATTGATGTGAAAGGCAAACCATAACTAGAATCCTACTCATAACAGGGATAAGTCACGTGATAAAAGATATATATGATAAATAATAATAATGATCAGTCATCATAAATAGATAAACATCAGAGCTCTTCTAGTCATAACAATAGCTAGCCAATGGATAAACTCAGGAATGAATACTAAAGTAATTCTATAACTACATCAATGAATAACTCTAATTAGTGCAACTACATCTAGCAATCATTGTTAAGTTAACCCTACATCATTATCACATGTAAAGAGGCATCAACTAATGAGGGTATTAAGACACAAGGGTCACCTCCTTCACGACCGTGCCCATGCTAGTCCTACGTACGGAGGGTGGACTACAGAGGAACCAACGCAGCTGTCACCTGCGCGGACTACCACACGTCCCCGACACGTCGGGGTGCACTCGCAGATAAACAAGATATCTAGACACCACGCCTACATATTGTCTACCATCTACCCAAATGTCCGCTTGGGTAAACGCTATACGAGCAATTACATGAATTCAATAAGATCAAACCAACTATCCTAGACATATAATCAAAGTAGACAATGACTATTGCAATTAAGAATATATAAGAGATTAAGAACAATGTTGCCTGAATCATAATGAATACAATAAGAGAAAGATACTAGATCTATACCGAACTCCGCGCTCCAGACAGACGCCAGGGGCTCTGGATCCCGCTGAAGAACTAGAATTCTTCTACTTCTAATCTAACTAGGCTAAAGCTATGCACTAGAGAGGCTCTGATGAACTAGAGAAGGCTCTTGATGGCTGGATCTCTAAATGACTTGATGCCTTTAGGGAGGGGGTCTACCCCTTTATTTATAGCCCGGTGGGATCGACGTGCGCCGCAGGATCAAACCGACGTAAAGGGGCCAAGATGACTCCTCATAGGCGGTGGAGGAAGCTTCCAGAAGGGGGGCCGAAACCCTAGCAGGGGGGCGCCGGGCGGCCCCAAGGTGGGGCCGGCCGGCCCCACTTTTCCTCCTCTCGGGGTCTTGTTGCTTTGGGTGTCTTCTAGATGCTTCCTGAGCCCAATCGTGATATTTCCGTGGCGGATAAGTTTTCGTGCTAAATATGCACTAGAATCCCTCTTTTTTAGCTTTTCTAAAAATCACCCTGGAAAATACAGAATATGCAAAACTCGTGGAATTTGTCAGATAAAGCCCTAGACTAGTGTGTTTTCTTGTTTTCATTCGGATAAAAAGCCCTAGTAAATGTTGACGCTAACGAGTGTCAACAATACCCCCAAGCTTAACTTTTGCCAGTCCCTTGGCAAACAAACTAAGCCTAGCTGATATTGTCTTTAGATCAGGAGTTGCTACAATATTGTTATACTTTCCAGTACACATGCTTTCAAACGAAAATTTCCTCCGGATCAAACAATGAATGCTCTAACCTTCAAACTTACTCATTTCACCTGTAATATGGGGCTTCACAGCTTTTTGCATAAGTTTTGAGCAATCGAAAGATAGAACAATCAAGCTAAGTACTACGTCTCAAATTCTTTGCAATACCAACATTCCGGAGTTTTTCATAAGTTTTCAGAATAAAACTCAGAGCTTAATTGTATGACTCTCTCAAGTCTCTCAATGTATGTGGTATTTGTGGTTCTCTCTTGAGACATTAATGATGTTATGCCTCCTATAGCTAAAGGTATATATGGTGGAGCTCATAGGGGTGGCAATAACAAGGATAGACATACTTGCAAAACATGTATTGTAAAGTCAACTAGTGGATCCACAGAGAATCAAGGCATACAATCAAACCAAGATGTGCATGTGTTATTTATGGCTAATTTCTATTTCTACTGTTGCTCTTTGGAAATGACTCTCTTTTAAAGTTTTTCTCAGGAAAGACATGGGCTATCTTTATTATTTCTTTTTATTTAGGGAGGCGGGTATCTAGTACCCATTATTTTAATTGCTGGGACACTGGTCCATCTTTTACTCCCATTTTCTTTCTTTTTCTTTCTTTTTCTTTTCTTTCTTTTGCATAGCCACATGCATCCTTTGAACACAATAAATGAATCGAGAGATATAATCAGGACTTAGAGCATTAAAAATAGGGGTTATCCTATAGGGTGATTGTATATTTTTGTGTCCTCTCCCGGTGTAGGAGGTGAACATTTTATGATGAACATGTATGGAAATATGGTGAATGATTGCGATTACTCCTAGAGTAGGAATAATGCGTATGTGGACTGGAGTGTGCAAGTATTTCTTGGTTTTAAAAGCATGACAAGACTCTCATAAGGTATACAACACAGGTTGACTGAACTCAATGCAAAGCAAGCAGCTTTAAATGTGAAAAGGTTTTCCTATCCTCTAAGATATTAATTTTGGCTTTGGTAGGAATTCACATTTGTCATACAAGAGCTCATCATGTATTATTTTTTTTAGATTTTCAAAATAAACCTCCAGAACTTAGCAATGCTAGGAATAAGATAAATAGCAGCTCAACCTTTATGAATCATATCAATCAACTACCTAGACTTAGCGCAAGCTTATGCCTCCACAATTAAGGTTCAGAATAAATTCTCCAATTAAAACATCAATACTTAGAACCAGGGAGATTTAAAGTTTGGCAACTAGGTACTTGGTAAGCATTATAACAGAGCAACTATTCATCATTTCCAAGATAAAATTTTAATGTTCATCAGTTTTTAATTAACTCTAGCCTAGACTGACTCTAAACATACTCTAATATAATTAATACTAACTAAGGTTTATTTTTATTGGTTTTTAGATTTTATTTAACAAAAGACTCATAAAAGACTCAACAGGCGTGGACCTTCATGTGCCCACATATTTTTGGTATTTTATGACTATAAAAGTAGACTCAAAAATCGCTTAGGTGTAGTCACTTGATAACTAGGGGATGCTCCTCCCCCAAGCTGGATGGTTGCAATACTTGGTGTAGATGTCCTTTAGAGTGAGCTAATCAGTAGCGGACCAAGTGGGTGCCACTGATAGACTCTCTCCTTGCTATGATGTTAATCCTGCATAAATACTCTCCACAAAGAGAAACCAAAACTCGAGGCTCTAATTTGTTAATGGGTTAGCGGTCAGCCAAAGAGTAATTGATCACCTTTATGAGCTAGCTTTAATTTTGTCTAATTTAAACAGGATTTCACTTTTCTCTTATTTTTGAATTTTCTATTTATGATGCAGGAATTTAAATATGAATGCTATGTTTTTATCATTTTTATTTTATGCCACCACAGCGGATGTTCCTTCAAAAAAACACTATAGGGTATCCACATGGGGCTTTATGATGTCATGAGTAATGCTGTAAATATTTTTGTTGTTTTTATATCTTTTAGTGTGTAAACAAAATTATACTACTGAATAAATTGCAAATGCATTTAATGAGATAACTACCATTCTAACCTTATGGCTAGGGTACGGAATTTAAAGTCTACCGATAGGACTTAGATAGAGGAGAACACTTACTCAGTGGGTTCATCGTCTGAGGTAACCTCAGTCAACTCCCCGTTTCGTGGTGATGCCGCACGTGCCTCCTTCCATCTCATTTCTGTCTCTTGCTTCTCTCTTTTTTGGCTCCAGCTCTTCAGCTTTATTCTCTTTCTCCCACGCTTCTAACCGTGCTGATAATTAGGGGATGCTCTCCCCCAAGCTAGATGTTTGTTATGGTTGATTGTTGAAGCTGATTGGTCCTCACAGAGAAGCTCATGCTTATAAGAGCAAGTGCTGCCTGGAATACTTCAATCTCATCATCCAAGAAGTTACTTCCTTTACACAGGGGTCAGCTGCATGTCGGAAAGGTGTACTTCAAGTGATGAAGATGAATATTCCTAGGTAAGCTGGCTCTTGGAGTCATCCTGCAGAAAACTCTCACAAAACACCAAAACTCGTGGAACGGTATTAGGATAAAACATTAATGATTAGCTGTTTTTAGAGGATTGGTTGTTGTGGAGGTTTGAGAGTATTTTTAAGATAGCAGTATTGCAGCAGGATGCTCACTTAATCTTTTTGGATTTTATGGGTTTATATGCATAAAGTGCAAATACATGATATATATTTTTATTCTATATGCCACCACAGTGAGAACTCCTACAGTTTTTATACTATAAGGGTTTTACATGGGGCTTAATGTTTTTAAGATGCATGAATGTAGCCTAATGCAAGACTATTTATTTTTATTATTTCTATGCATTGCTAATATAGAAAAGTAGTCATGCTAAAGAGAGAATAAATCATATGATGCAAGAAAGTACATATAGATAACTACCGATGTTACCTCACGGCGAGGGTTCGATATTTATAGTCCTTCGAACTAGACTTCTCCTTGCAGTGGTTCATTGAGTACTTTGAGTTGCTCTTGAGGGTAAGGATTGAGGTGGTGCCTCCACTAGTGGCTTCCAATGGCGGTGCCACCTTCTTTCTTTCTTTTGTAGGCATCTCGAAGTCAGTCTTATGTGCATCATTATTATAGTTGAGAACTTTCACTTAGAGAATTCGGGGATTGTCTCCCCACACTTTAATTGAAGTGTGTTCTGCCCATAAAGACAAGGTAGAGATCAAGTGCATGGGCTCTGCTGGTGGGAAAACACCAACAGAACCAGAAATTTATTCATCCTCTAATCTTGGGCACAATAAGATTGATATTATTCATATTGTTCATTCATATCTCGGGTGAGAGGACTAGAAGTATAAATATAGCATTTAAACTTGTGAGATAAAGAGTAAAGGCACTTAACCACAAGAAAGACTGTTCATCTTTATAATGTATTAAGAATAATAGATGAAGTATTTATAGATTACTTGGTTAAGACTGAGATGAAGAGAATGGTGCTATGAATAAACTTAGAGAACAAATCATGTTAAGTTTAATTAGATTGATCAAATTAAGTTGTAACTATAACATGGTTGTATTTTCATTTATTGCATTCTTGGACCAAGAGGAAATTAATTGACCACTTATCTTAAGATGTTACCTCCATTATTAGAGCATGATGAAGGGTAAATGAAGTTTAATGGTCTTCTCTTTTTTTTTTCTTGTATCATGGGTTATTCATTAGCTTCTTGTCTTGAATGTTGTACTCCTTTCTCACTCTTCAGACCTCCTGCTTCTCTCATTATGTCTTCTTTGTAAGGGGATAGTGGACAACACATACCCGAAGGAATATACTATTTATCAAAGTACGGATAGTATTTGTCTAAGAGTTAAAGATTAATTTATAGCTCATGTTTTCAACGACTCACCACTATCTCAAAAATTTTGCATCAAGGTTAAAGTGAGGATATTATTTTAAAGCATACCCTTAACCTTGAATTGATTCTACGAATAGTCTCCTAATATGATTTAAATATTTTTTTATATAGGAGGGGTTAGTCTATATGTACAACTAAATTCTTATATAAGTATGCTTGATGTTCATAATATTTAAGTAATATTCTAAAGCATACTTATAATAGAATAAGGAAGTTTATAGGACTTAAAGTATTTATTCATATAGAACCAATAATATGTATGGTGAACCACATGAGAATTTTATTATATATATATATATTAGCAAGTTATGTTTTAGCATAGCATAGGGTAGAAATGACCAAGATAAATTAGCAACATGGTATGAGATGTTAATTGTAGTTACATGTTGCATGAGGCTTGGACAAACATACCTCATATCTTCATCCTTCTAAGTAAGTGGTGACGAACTTACTTGAAAGAGGAGGGTTCGGGTCTATTGGAGATGCAATAATGCTCACTTGAAAACTTCTTCTCTAATAGATTAAAGTTATTCTTTCCTGCAAAATGTTAATGGACACATACCCGAGGGAATAGCAAGATTGAAATACAGGTTTTGTTGTCCATACTCTCTTTTTTTATGATTTTCTTCTATGCTAATCAAGATGATATATGGTTTAAGATTATTTAGCATAAATTGTGTCTATCATGTTTTATATTATTGTTGCAATCTAGCATGGTTCAAGGCAAAGATGACTTGTAACAAAAGATAAATTAATACTCACAAGCTGGACTTCTTGTGCAAAGTTATCATCTGCCTTGATTCATCTCATATGTGAATTCTTTTCTTGACTTACCCAGATTGAATTTGAGAATTCTCCTATAGGGGTTAGTCTGACAAAATAACTAGTATCTACTAAAGTGTACTATCAGCTCAAGAATCAACATAGACTCATGTCCAATTTGAATCAGGAAAGGATTTTAACCTGAGCACCTTGCTTAATTCAAAAACCTTTTAGAAGTAAGATTAAATCACCTTATGATTCAAAAATTAAACTAGACACCATGTATACTTTAACTTAGAAAAATAGTTTAAAGGTGTATGAAGATACTTCTAAACCTAAGCATACTATAGCAAATACAAATAGCATGAAAGTACTGTAGAAGTTTATTCAAGTAGAGATGACAAGCATGATTATGGTGAGTTTTTTTTCTTTTAATTATTTGTAAGAATGCAAGTTAGGATGAAACTAAACATGTTATGGATGAAAAACTTTAAACTAAATGAGATGAATGTTTGGATTGTAGAAAGTAAACATGTAGTGGAATGTAAAAGATAACTACTCATAAAATTCAAAGTCCATGAGCAAGACTTTCTCACCTTTATTTGATCATACTTACCATGACTCACATGCTGGAATTTGTGAGTGATGCAACATTTATGTTCTCGCCACTTGAGATATGAATTAAAGTCTTGTGACGTCGACCTCTTTCTCCAACATTGGATTTGTTATGTTTATTTTTGTTTTGTGGGGGCATGCCGGAAGGTCGTAAACCGGTCGTTTATTACCCTGCATAAGATATTAAAGTAAACAAACAAGGGTAATCCTGCTTGAGCAGGGGTTAATGGTTATTTCGATCACATAATTGAGTATAAGTCTATCAATGTTTCTTAATTGCCTAGCTACCTTCCCCGGCAACGGCGCCAAAAAATGCTTGTTGGCATTTCTAACGTCACTACTAAAAATAGAGATAAACCCTACCTCTAGCAATAGCGCCAGAAATGCTTGGTATTAAATTAACTTGTCATTAGCAACTAGCCACCTATTTATCACTATCATTCCTAAGCATGAATTAAGTTGTCATCCTTAATCTTATTGCTTAAGAAATAACTATAGATTTACATGTATTCAATATGACTAGGCAGAAAAAAAAGATATGAATATAAAGATAAGAATATAAACTAAGATCGGTTCTGCAAGCGGACGGATAATTATACCGTTGTAGCATTTTACCTAGGGAAGTCTACCGGGTTGTCGATTTATATTTATACCACTTTGAGGGTCTACATGTAGGACTTATAAACTATAACTTATACTATTGATGTGAAAGGCAAACCATAACTAGAATCCTACTCATAACAGGGATAAGTCACGTGATAAAAGATATATATGATAAATAATAATAATGATCAGTCATCATAAATAGATAAACATCAGAGCTCTTCTAGTCATAACAATAGCTAGCCAATGGATAAACTCAGGAATGAATACTAAAGTAATTCTATAACTACATCAATGAATAACTCTAATTAGTGCAACTACATCTAGCAATCATTGTTAAGTTAACCCTACATCATTATCACATGTAAAGAGGCATCAACTAATGAGGGTATTAAGACACAAGGGTCACCTCCTTCGCGACCGTGCCCATGCTAGTCCTACGTACGGAGGGTGGACAACAGAGGAACCAACACAGCTGTCACCTGCGCGGACTACCACACGTCCCGGCACGTCAGGGTGCACTCGCAGATAAACAAGATATCTAGACACCACGTCTACATATTGTCTACCATCTACCCAGCGGCCGCTTGGGTAAACGCTATACGAGCAATTACATGAATTCAATAAGATCAAACCAACTATCCTAGACATATAATCAAAGTTGACAATGACTACTGCAATTAAGAATATATAAGAGATTAAGAACAATGTTGCCTGAATCATAATGAATATAATAAGAGAAAGATGCTAGATCTATACCGAACTCCGCGCTCCAGATAGACGCCAGGGGATCTGGATCCCGCTGAAGAACTAGAATTCTTCTACTTCTAATCTAACTAGGCTAAAGCTATGCACTAGAGAGGCTCTGATGAACTAGAGAAGGCTCTTGATGGCTGGATCTCCAAATGACTTGATGCCTTTAGGGAGGGGGTCTACCCCTTTATTTATAGCCCGGTGGGATCGACGTGCGCCGCAGGATCAAACCGACGTAACCAAGGGCCAAGATGACTCCTCATAGGCGGTGGAGGAAGCTTCCAGAAGGGGGGCCGAAACCCTAGCAGGGGGGCGCCGGGCGGCCCCAAGGTGGGGCCGGCCCCCCACCACTTTCCTCCTCTCGGGGGTCTTGTTGCTTCGGTGTCTTCTAGATGCTTCCCGAGCCCAATCGTGATATTTCCGTGGCGGATAAGTTTTCGTGCTAAATATGCACTAGAATCCCTCTTTTTTTTTTTTCTCAAAATCACCCCGAAAATACGTAATATGCAAAACTCGTGGAATTTGTCGATAAAGCCCTAGACTAGTGTGTTTTCTTGTTTTCATTCGGATAAAAAGCCCTAGTAAATGTTGACGCTAACGAGTGTCAACATCTAGCACGTCGATGTTTGAACCATATTCATTTCCAATGACTAGCGGGGGCACTGATTGCTTTGATTGTTCCCCGAGCTGTGCTACACCCTTTCGTGCTCTTTTCTCTTTCTTCTTTTCTTCTTCTAGGGATTTGGTTAGAGTGCGATCATTGTCGGATAAAGATGATGATTCTTTTCTCGAGCTGCACGCCTCTTTTTTTTTGTTGAGCCTCAACCCTTTGCCGTAGATGTTCTGGCTTTAGTAAGAGGTAGGGCTTCTCAGGGTTTCGCTTGGATTCTCTTTCATCCTGAAGTCTCTTGAAGAAACTATCCACATTTGACTTTACCGAAGCTTCTATTTCTGCAGCAGTCTTCTCGTAGGACAGCTTCTTAGGAATGACGGGTTGTTTCTTTTCAGAGGCTTTCTTTTTTGGCGGCGGGGCAGCCGACACATTTGATCGTGTGGCCGGCCTCTTCTTCAATGGTGGGTCCACCGGTTTTGGCGATGGAGCCACGTGTGGAGGCGATGGAGCGGCCGGTGAGGGGGTTGGAGCCCGACGTGGAGGCGAAGGGGCAGCCGGTGTCGGTGTTGGAGCCCGAGGAGGCGGCGTTTGAGCCCGAGGAGGCGGCGTTTGAGCCCGAGGTGGCGGGGTTGGAGCCCGAGGAGGCGGCGTTGGAGCCCGAGGTAGCGGGGTTGGAGCCCGAGGTGGTGGTGTTGCAGCCCGAGGCGATGCAGCCGTGTCTTGCACTGCCTCGTCATCACCCGCAGCACTATGACATGTTGGTGACCACCTGTGAAACCAAAGAGGTATATGAGTAAACCGCTAACTAAGGGAATGCAAAATAGAGTTAGAGAATAAATGTATCGTCAAGTTTCATCCGCACCTAGGGTTAGGTTCATGACGAGGAAGTTGTGGTAGACTACTAGGTGATGCCCCAGGAATAATGATGTAGCGCTTGCGCCAACAAATGAAAGCCTTCTCTGCTTGTCCTAGAGTCTTCTCTCCATCACCTCCTATCTCAAGCTGCACATTTTCGAAGCCTTTGACAACTCTATCCACCGAGACACTAGCATATCCAGCTGGAATCCTCGCCCCATGGATTCTTGGTGTCTTCGTAGGGTCAATATGAGTTACAACACCGACAGCAACCATGACTGTGGCAGCCCCCTGTGGAATATGCAGCTCACATGTTGTCTTAGCTTCAGTGACGTCATCCACCGGAAAGCGCAACCCCACGTCGTCTTGAATAGTTGGCACCTCCGTGGAAGCGCAACTGCTTTTTAACTGACCGGGGGGCTAATGTTGACTCCGTGCTCGATGCGGTTTGCCTTTGCATAGAACTTACTTGCTTCCCTGCACTTGCCTTTTGATTTCCTCGTTCATTCTCTCTTCAAGTGCTTTCTCTCGCTGTATCGCTTCACGAGCCGCTGCTTGTGACTCCATCACCATTGCCTCCAACCTACGCAATCGCTCTGCCTCCTCTTCCTTCTTTCTTTGGCGGCTTCTATAAGTGGGTCTATCTTGAGAGAAGCCATGCTCCCACGATATCTCCCCATAGCCTCTTGTTCGCCCACCGTGTTCAGAGTCTCCAGGGCGTATGTCAGCTCATCCTTTTCTCTTTTTGGCTGCCAGGCGCCACTTTCAACTAATCCTCGAGCATAGGCCATTCTCTGTCCCACTCTCTGCAGCTTCTCGCCGTACACTACCTTTCCGGTCTCTAGGCCGAGGGTTCCCCCATGACCGAAGAACCAATAGTTGGCGCGCTCAGGCCAGTGCAGTGATTCTGGTTCCATCCCCTTGTCAATAATCTCCTGTTCCAGCTTCTGCCACTTGGGAATAGCAGTCCGGTAGCCACCTGAACCCAAGTGATGGTGGTATTGCTTATGTCTAGCATTTTCCTGATTACGGATCATCCGTGCCTGACCCTCATCTGAGTTCTTGAACCGTACGAACTCATCCCAAAAAGGCCTCAACTTGACGTAGGCCTTGTTGGTGAAATCCGGTGTCCGGTTATTTGCAACAAAAGTCTTGTGCAGTTTCTTCTTCCAAGCCTGAAATTGTTTGGCCATCTTCTGCATAGCCCAAATTTGAACCTTCTCCTTCAAAGCTTCATCCTGTGTATCGAGCGTGAAATGTTGAAGGATATCTAGCCAAAGCAATTCCTTGTCACGATCTGAGACAAAACTAATATTAGGGTCATCTTTCCGTTGCCTCCATTCTCGAGCACTGATCGGGAGCCTGTCCCTTACAAGGTACCCACAGTGCGCAACAAATTTCTTTGAATGTTCCCCAAGTACTTGGCCTGTACCCTCGTCAAATTCCGACATAATATACCGACCCTCCAACGGCTTCTTCGGGCCTCGCACTTTTCTACTACTCCCGGTAGTTGTCGCTGATCCAGAGGGCTACACAAACAAGTATAAACATATTAATACAAAAGCCATTCTTTTTAATTTCATGTATATACATATAGACTAGATTGTAGATAGACCTCATCAGGATTGTCTCCCACAAGTTCTTCATAATCAGCGAAGTACTGACTCCCATCATCTATTTGTTCATTTTCATCACCTTGGACTTGGGGATTTTGGTTGCCGCCGCTGTTGATTATGTCCATCATTGCCTCATCCTTGTTATCATTCGGATTGGCCATTTCTGCAAAAGTTGTTAATTATAAGATGTTAGAATTCAATTTGTCATGTAGCGCGACAAGAGAAAGTTAATAAAGTTAAATAAAAGTACCATTAATAAAGTTACTTGACATAAAGTTACATAATAAAGTCATATGACATGAGAAAGTTAATAAAGTTAAGTAAAAGTGCCATTAATAAAGTTACTTGACATAAAGTTACATAATAAAGTCATATCACATGAGAAAGTTAATAAAGTAAAATAAAAGTACCATTAATAAAGTTACTTTACATAAAGTTACATAATAAAGTCACATGACATGAGAAAGTTAATAAAGTTAAATAAAATTGGCAACGCACATTTTAGTCCCGGTTGGTGTTACCAACCGGGACTAAAGGTACTTTTAGTCCCGGGCGCCATTTTTTCGGGAGCTATTGCTCATTTTGCCCAAGTGACCAAAGACCTGTTCTGTAGTAGTGGGTATGTCATGACGATTCTACAGTAAACCATTTTTAGAGGTGTTACTTTTTTTTTCCAAAAAAATGGTCGCTCATGGGTATACAAACAGAGATAAACTAATTACCTAAAAATGCATTAATTTTCGTGAAATGGTTTCCAACCGTCTCTAGGAATGGACATTTCCAGATGAGGTACTAAAAAATCGATAGCTTTTTGAGTCATCTAGAAACACTAACCCACTTTTTAAAAATCAAATTT
The DNA here is from genome assembly GCA_015844335.1 of Chrysopogon serrulatus. Lineage (NCBI taxonomy): Eukaryota > Viridiplantae > Streptophyta > Magnoliopsida > Poales > Poaceae > Chrysopogon > Chrysopogon serrulatus. The sequence continues at coordinate 75,417 of JADLZL010004526.1, read as the reverse complement.
TAGAGTACGCATTTTGTTTTCGCAATTTTCAACTTATACTTTCAATTTTTTTCTGATTTTTCAACACATCCTTTAAATTTTTAGTTTACCCTGTCATAGTATTGCATCTTCACAAAAGCATGCATTTAGTTCGTTTGCCTATCATATATCTGTTTTCTTTACATATTCTTTCAAGTTTTAGTTTGCCCCAGTATTGCAACATTTCATCTTCATGAAAACATGTATTCTGTTTTCTCACAAAAAGAAGCATGTATTTTGTTTCTTCGTAAAACAAAAAAAAATGTGGATTACCACCTTTCAAGCAAAAGAGTTTCAGTTCATTCTTTTTTTGATGCAAGAGTTTCAGTTCATTCAGATCCATGGCAAACTCCCATTCTTTTTGCTCCTCTTCACATGAGAAAGTTAATAATGTGGTGTCAAGTTACTAAACATAATGCGCGCGGGGGTCGTTAGGACGCCGGGGCCGGTTAATCGCTAGGTCGTATTGGGCCGTCGCTAGGTCGTATCTCCGTTCGTCGGGTCGTGCCTTGGTTCGTCCGTCGCCGCTAGGCCGCCGCTAGGGCGCATCTTCGCTCGTCCGGCCGTTAGACGCCGTTAGGGTTTCGAATAAAACGAATTGTGATATATGTCGTTCGTCGAGTGTACGTGCATGAAGATGCTCTCGCCTCGATGGCCGGCCACAACACACATACAAAGGATCGCCCTCGGCTCGATGGCCGACGCCAAGACACCACAAACGCGATCGACTCGATGGCCGACGCCAAGCACAACACGTAACAACACATTATGTCTCGCCGCGTGCCGGCGCCACCGCCAACCGGAGAAGAACGTGGCGGCGCGGCTTCCTGCTCGCCGGAGAAGACGACGACGCAGCGGCGCGCGGCTCCCTCGCCTGCCGGTGAAGAAAGCAAGCAGCGTGGCGGCTCACCGCAGCGGCCGGGCCAGAAGCGCGGCGGCGCGCCCCCCGCTGGCCGGAGACGAAGAGCAGGCGGCGGCTCGGGGCCGGGAGGACGACGCGTGAGGACGGCCCCGGTGGCGCCAAGCGCGAGTAGTGCTGCGGCGGCGGGCGTGAGGACGGCGTGGGGACGGCTCGGCGGCGGCTCCCTCAGCGGCGGCGGCGGCGCCGGGGACGAGGACGAGACGACGGGCGGGGAGCGGTGGCGGTTAGGGCAAACGCCGATCCGGGTGGAGTCCGGAGGAGGAAGACAACTGTGGGCTTATATACCCCGACAACTTTTAGTCCCGGTGCCAACCACCAACCAGGACTAAAGGTCTTTTTTTCCCCGTGCGTAATACACACCGGGACTAAAAAGTCTAACCTTTAGTCCCTTGGTGGTTGGCACCGACTAAAGGGTACCTTTAGTCCCTAAGGTGGTTGGCACCGGGACTAAAGGTACCTTTAGTCCCGTTTGTGTTCGGCCCCGACTAAAGGTTTTTCTCGAGCCAACAGACTTTGAGATTACAGTTTTCTTATTTATTTATGCTTACATAATAATTAGTTTAATCTGTTAATTGCATAGTAAATAAAATATTAGGTATTAATTTGTTAAAAAATTACAGTTCCATTTCTTTTTTATCTAATTGCTTTCATAATAAATTTGAAAACATAAAATCTTTCCATCCCTTATAATAGCAAACTTAAATATTAAAAATAATTAGTATTTTGTTAATGTAAAAATATATTACTTAATTTAAATATCTTAAAGTAGATGTTTTTGATAGAAAATTTGTTTGTGCATTATTTAAACGTAAATTTTATTTATTTATCATTATTTATCTCTAAAATCGTGATATACGTGATATTGACCATTACATCGGATTATTTTGTAAAGATTTTTTCTTTTCTTATTTATTTATGCTTATAATAATTAGATTAATTTTGTTAATTGTATAGTACATAAAATTTTAGATATTAATTTGTTAAAAAATAACAGTCCCATTTCTTTTTGTCTAATTGCTTTCATAATAAATTTGAGAACATAAATCTTTCCATCCCTTATAATTGCAAACTTAAATATAAAATCTTTGCATCCCACATGTCATGTCAATATTTGAAATGATATAAATTAAGAACAACTAATATAAACATCTTATGTTACAATTGTCACATACACATACTCTAATACACTTTATTTATTAAGCGGGCACAGTAGTGATCTTCTTTTTGACGTATGTTCCTTGGTCATGATCTTGACGTAACCATGGAGTGTCCTCAGCATTTATCATGATGCTCGGATCTTTGGTCACATTGAAAGGCGTGATTCGGTCATCCCTTTCATAATCTTCTGAAATATCTGACTTGTCCTCAATTCCCATAATGTTTCTTTTCCCTGAGAGAACTATATGGCGTTTTGGCTCATTCGTTGATTTGTTGTCATTTTTCCCTCTCTTTTGTTTTGTAGACATGTCTTTTACATAGAACACCTGATTCACATCAGCAGCAAGGACGAATGGCTCACCTTTGTAACCAACATTGTTGAGGTCCACTGTTGTCATTCCATAGTCTTTGTCATTTGTTACCCCGCCTCCGGTATTCTTGACCCATTGGCACCGGAACAAAGGGACTTTAAAATTAGGTGCGTAGTCTAGTTCCCAAATCTCCTCGATGCGGCCATAATATGTTTGTCTGTTTCCATTCGGGTCGGTGGCGTCTACGCGAACCCCACTGTTTTGGTTCGTGCTTTTTTTATCTTGGCCTAGGGTGTAAAATGTATTTCCATTTATCTCGTACCCTTTGAACGTGAGGATGTGCCATGATGGTTGCCTAGCCAACAAATACAGTTGCTCATCAATCTGGTCATTACCCTGACATTCTTTTCGTAACCAATCACTGAAAGTGTCCATGTGCTGACGCATAAGCCAAGCTTCATTCTTCTCTGAGAAATGGGATCATAGAAAGTCTTTGTGTTTCTTGACATACGGCTCTACCACGGATGAGTTTTGAAGAACTGTGTAGTGTGCTTTATTGAAATAATCATCCCCCTCGCACCGATGTATATTTTTCTTTCCTATCGTTCCCTTTCCGCTCGGTCTCCCCTCGTGTCGTGATTCAGAACACCAATTGGGTCAAGTTCAGGAATGAATTCAACACGTAACTCAATGACCTCCTCTGTCCCCATAGCCCTCTGCGATGCTTCCTTCTGGCCGAGCACGCTGGTGAACATATTTCTTTAGGACTCCCATAAACCTCTCGAAGGGAAACATATTATGCAGGAACACAGGACCAAGAATATTGATCTCCTTGACCAGATGAACTAGGAGGTGTGTCATGATATCAAAGAAGGATGGAGGGAACACTAACTCAAAGCTGACAAGACATTGAACCACATCATTCTAGAGCAGCAAGTTCCAAGTGATTGATTGCCTTCTCGAGAAATTGCATTGAGGAATGCACATAGCTTAACGGTGGCCGACGTACATGTGGAGGTAGAATTCCTCTTAATGCAACTGAAGCAATTGCGTCATAAGCACATGGCGCATCATGCGACTTTAAGTTCAGAAATTTCTTCTCGGGCACATTTATTATACCTTTTATATTAGAGGAGAATCCAGATGGAACCTTCATGCTTTGCTTAAGCATTCAAACATGATTTCTTTCTCTTCATTGCTAAGAGTGTAGCTAGTAGGTCTTAAATATTGGCGTCCATCATCTGTCTTCTCTGGATGCAGATTGTCTCGCTCTTCCATGCGCTGCAAGTCTTGTCGTGCTTCAAGTGAATCCTTAGGCTTCCCATACACACCCATGAATCTTAGAAGGTTCACACAAAGATTCTTTGTCAGGTGCACGACATCGATCGCATTACGGACCTCTAGGACTTGCCAATAGGATAGCTCCTAAAATATTGATTTCTTCTTCCACAAGGGTGCATGACCCGCTGCATCTTTTGGAACTGGTTGGCTGCCCTGTCCCTTACCAAAAACTACTTTCACATCCTTAACCATCTCAAATACATCTTCTCCAGTTCTGTTGCGAGGCTTGCATCGCTGGTCTGCCTTACCTTTAAAATGCTTGCCTTTCTTTCTAACTGGGTGATTCATAGAAAGAAATCGATGATACCCAAGGTACACGACCTTTCTGCATTTTTTCATATATATACTATCAAGGTCATCAAAACAGTGTGTGCATGCATTATATCCCTTGTTTGACTGCCCTGAAAGATTACTTAGAGCTGGCCAATCATTGATTGTCACAAACAACAGTGCTCGCAGGTCGAAGTGTTCCTGTTTGTACTCATCCCACACACAAACACCTGTTTCACTCCATAAAAGTAGGAGTTCTTCAATTAATGGCCTTAGATAGACATCAATGTCATTGCCCGGTTGCTTCGGGCCTTGGATGAGCACCGGCATCATAATGAACTTTCGCTTCATGGATAACCATGGAGGAAGGTTGTAGATACATAGTGTAACAGGCCAAGTGCTATGACTACTGCTCTGCTCACCAAAAGGATTCATACCGTCCGTATTTAAAAAAGCGAACCTCAAGTTTCTTGCGTCTTTTTGCAAACTCGAAATTCCCTATCTATTGCTCTCCACTGAGACCCATCAGTAGGATGTCTCAACATGTTGTCTACCTTACGGTCTTCTTTGTGCCACCGCAACAACTTTGCATGGTCCTTGTTTCTGAAAAGACGTTTTAGACGAGGTATTATAGGAGCATACCACATAATCTTTGCAGGAATTTTCTTCCTAGGACGTTTTTCCCCCTCAACATCGCCAGGGTCATCTCGCCTGATCTTATACCGTGATGCTTTACATACGGGACATTCATCTAAATTCTCGTAGTCCTTGCCACGGTACAGGATGCAGTCGTTAGGACATGCATGTATCTTCTGGATTTCTAATCCCAAAGGACAGACGACTGTTTTTGCTTCGTGCGTAGTGGTGGGCAATTCATTAGGGTTCGGAAGCATCTTTTTTGGATCTTCATAAATCGTCCAATGCCTTATCGGATACACCATTCTCAGTGCCTTCAATTTCAACAACTCCAGTGTTGTACCCAATTTTTTTTGCCCATCTTGGGCGGATGGGTATAGTAATTTCTTATGATCTTCTAGCATGCGGTCAAACTTTGCCTTCTCTTTTTCACTTTCGCATTCTTTCTGTGCATCACCAAGAGCATCACCTTCACCAGAGCACCTCCTCTTATTCAGCTTCTCCCATTGCTTTGTATCATCGAAGCCACCGAATTGAGCAATAATGTCGTCGGGCTCCGTTGTTCTTGTTCTTCTTCACATTCTTCCATCATTATCCCGGTTTCTCCATGCTTGGTCCAACAAATATAGTTTGGCATGAAACCCGACTTCAACAAATGTGAGTGAATATTTCTAGAGCTAGAATATTCCTTCAAATTCTGACACAAGGCACATGGGCAACGTATGAATCCATCCCGCTTGTTTTCCTCAGCCACTCTTAAGAAATAATGCACACCATCAATGAATTCTTTGGAGCGGCGATCGGCATTGTACATCCAACCACGTGTCATTGTCTGCATTGCAACATAAAATATAATAAGTTTCTAATTTTTACTACAGAAAATAAAAGTAACAAATAACCTAAAATTCTCTATTTCTAATTTTTCTCAACAAGCAAAATTAAAAAACACCAAAGTTCTCTATTTCTCTAAATAATCAAGAAATTTGGTAGGCATACTAGTTATAATTAACTAATTAACCCAGTCACAAATTGCAAATTAATGTATGATAAGTTTCTAATTTTTTATAAAGAAATGAAAGTAATAAATAACCTAAAATTCTCTATTTCTTCATTTTCTAAATAAGCAAAATTAAAAAAATACCAAAGTTATCTATTTCTCTAAATAATCAAGAAATTTGGTAGGCATACTAGTTATAATTAACTAATTAACCCGGTCACAAATTACAAATTAAAGTATTATAACCTAAAATTCTCTATTTCTATTTTTTCTAAACAAGCAAAACTAAAAAACACTAAAGTTATTTATTTTTCTAACTAATCATGAAATGTGGCATGCATACTAGTTTAAATTAACTAATAAACCCGATCATAAATTCCAAAAATAAAGTATTCAAGTAACTAACTAACACATAATCTAAAATTCTCCATTCTTATTTTTCCTAAACAAATTTTATATTCATACTTAGTTATAATTTTTAGTGTCTTAATTGTAGTTATCTACATTAAAATATTTAAACGATGAAGTGATTGGAGTTTAAAATAGTGTAGAAATCAAAAAATAAAAAACCACATGTATAACACCACAAAATGAGATAACCTGCAGCTAAAACTTGAGAAGATGAAGTTAGTAACCTCTAAACAAGTAAATGACGGCGTAGAAGTGATGAAATGAATCAATAGCCGGAGATGTGAGCACAAATCAATCAAGAACACATGAAGAACATGAAGAACAAAGAAGAAAGTGAGCTCGGGCAGCTCGGCCAGGGGAGGAAGAAGGATTCAAATATGGGGGTGAAGGATTTAATCCCGGTCCCTAACACCAACCGGGACTAAAGTCCCATCTTTAGTCCCGGCTGGTGTCACAGACCGGGACAAAACCTTTAGTCCCGGCTGGTGTCACAGACCAGGACTAAAGATGGACCTTTAGTCCCGGTTGGTAACACCAACCGGGACTAAAAGTCCCCCTGCAGTTGCCTGACACCATAGCCGTTGGGGCTGGGGACTTTTAGTCCCGGTTGGTGTTACCAACCGGGACTAAAGGTACTTTTAGTCCCGGGCGCCATTTTTTCGGGAGCTATTGCTCATTTTGCCCAAGTGACCAAAGGCCTGTTCTGTAGTAGACATCGATAAATAAAAAAACCTCCCATGCTGCTGCTCTGAATTGTTGAAAACTGCAAGGAAAGATAAAAGGTAGGACAGATAACTCAAATTATGTGTGTAGTGTTATCACACTTGAGAGCACTAGCTCACTGAAGTAAACAAAACAAAAATGCAAAGAATAGATGACTCAAATTGATAGTTCTAGCATGACGATTTTCATTTTAGCCATTTACAGATTGCTATACAGGTGTATATAAATAGCTAATTCGTTTTGTATTACAGCACGTGTCCTTGCCTATTCATATTACTCAGATTTAGTTGTTATGTCAGGCAAATTCAGGAAAAAAATCAAAGCAAAACATAAAGGAGTTTCTGACTAGAATTTAGAAATAACTTTGAATAATCTCTAGCTAATTCTTCAGGTAGTTTTCTGACCTCCAAAGTGGAGCATGATTTAATAATAGTAGAATGAAGAACTCCATAATATTGTGAATCCCAGTTCTAGAAGTTTTTGCTACATTCTGATACATAGGAAAAAACTCACATGTGCATGAAACACTATAGAGTACAGTACTGATAGAGTTTTTAGTGAAGAACATCTGTAAGGAAGAACTTTTCAATAGTTTGAAAGCATAAGGTCAGATCAGATTTGAGCTTGAACAACTAAACTAGCCAAGAAGGTGCAACAACCGACCGCAGTTGGTTATATAGAACAGCAGTAAAATGCAGTAACTAATTTTATAGAACAGCAGTAATTATGAGTTGCAATAAAAAAAATCCAAATACTAGTAGATGTAAACTCACACTTGAATGATCTGTGTGCTCTCATGATTTCCTCCTAGTATTGTAATTCTATCTCTGTAACTGAATTTCAAAGCCACTAACCTGCAAGGAGCGAAAATAGAGATTTATCACTAGCTAGTAGTCATCAAACAAGAGTTAAACAAGATTACTATACTAGCAGCTGCATCTCATAGTCTGTACTAGCAGCGGCAGCAGTGGCAGCAGCTATAGAAAACACACTATTACATTTAAACAGGACAGTAGTGGACCACAGCATCATAATAGGTTTACTTGTATCCAATTCTGTAGTGCTATATGTCATGCATTTCTCTAGTAGAGGAAAATTGTCTAGGAAATAGGCTTAATAATTTTTAAAAATAATTTAGGTTGTTATAGTAGCAAAGCAATACAGGTAAATTGCCCAAATCTGTAGACTAGCCGACTAGTAAATGAAATCGATGACCATCGAGACTGAGACATTGAATAGTGAATTCAGATACAACACCTGTAACTCAAGGTAATACCAGTGTTTGTCAACTACAATTCAGCTATCTGCAGTGAAAAGAGACAAATCAAATCCATCTGGGAATGGAGATCAGACGGGGACTGGGATTGGGATTAGTACCTTGGGCTTGGTGCACGAGGATGGCACACATGGTCTTCTGGGGGTGGTTCGCTGCTTCCTTTGTTAGAAATAATCATGACTTAAATTAGTTTTGAGTCTTGCATATAGAATAGATGTCAGTCACGTTTTTGCGTTAACGTGTTTGGCTTAGTGTGGCTGGATACGTGATGTGTTCGCGTTGGCCGGAGTCATTAGACTGCATGTGCATGTAGTTTGTTAAGAGTGCATTAGTTAGTTCGGTTGATGGCCAAGTCTTGTGGCATGCACGGCGCAGTGAAGCTGGAGACCGAGTCTCGTGGAGAGTAGCGGCTCTGCATGGAGATTGGAGGAGTGGGCTACCAAGAAGCGTTCGTGCGCATGGTGATTGGCTTGGTAGTTGCGTGGGTGGTGCGTTGCCATGGCTATAAAGCCGGATGTAATTGTTGTGTCCAGTGTTCGATTCCTTTGAGTTAATCAAGAAGCCAACATACAGGCCGTCCGGTGGCCGGGGCGTTTGTCGCCAAAAAACTTCCATCCTCCTTGCGTCTGTGCGTGAGAGTGAGTGATTAAAGGGCTAGTTCCAACAATTGGTATGTAGAGCTAGGACGATGGCGGGCGATGATGAGAAGGGTAGTGGCAGCAGCTCACCGCGTGCGGTCATGGTGGAGCACGTCACCGCCGTCACGGCAGAGATCCCGAAGCTGACGAAGACGAACTACCACGAGTGGGCGCTCGAGGTACAAGTCAACCTGGAGGGCATGGAGCTCTGGGATGCTGTGCAGAGCGGCGACGCCGAGCGTGGCAAGGATCGACGGGCGTTGGCCGCGATCCTGCGTGGTGTGCCGACGGAGATGAAGTCCGGGCTCGCCGCGAAGAAGACCGTCAAGGAGGCTTGGGCGGCGATCAAGTCGCTGCGGATGGGAGATGCGTGTGTGCAGGAAGCCAAGGCGCAACATCTCCTGAAGCAGTTCGAGAACATGGCGTTCAAGGATGGTGAGTCAATGGATGACTTTTCTATGAGGATTGGTTCCCTTGCTGCAGAGCTGCATGAGCTGGGGGAGGCGATCGAGGAGGAGCGAGTCGTGAAGAAGATGCTGCGGGTTGTGCCGTCGAGGCTCAACCAGATCGCGTGCTCCATCGAGATGTTCGCCGACCTGAAGAAGGTGTCGCTCGAGGAGCTCGTCGGGCTACTGCGTGTGGCTGAGGAGCGCAGCGGCGGCGTCCAAGTGGTCGAGGATGGTGCCGGGCGTCTGCTGCTCACGGAGGAGCAGTGGGAGGCGCGTCGGCGTCAGCGTCGCAGCAACGAGCGCTCAGGCGGCGGCAGTGGCAAGTACAGCGGCACCGGCAAGGGAGGCCACGACGACGACGACGGGAGCAGCAGCACCTACTCCGAGAATGGTGAGCGCAAGTCAAAGAACAAGAAAGGCAAGTGCTACAACTGCGCCGAGCGAGGACATTTCTCTCATGAATGTCCTAAGAAGAAGCAGGAAGAGGCGCTGCTTGCAACGGCTGATGGCGAGCCAACCCTTCTGTGATGAAGCATCGAGTGCGTAAGTCAAGATTAGGGGAGGCAATGTTAGAAATAATCATGACTTAAATTAATTTTGAGTCTTGCATATAGAATAGATGTCAGTCACGTTTTTGCGTTAACGTGTTTGGCTTAGTGTGGCTGGATACGTGATGTGTTCGCGTTGGCCGGAGTCATTAGACTGCATGTGCATGTGTAGTTTGTTAAGAGTGCATTAGTTAGTTCGGTTGATGGCCAAGTCTTGTGGCATGCACGGTGCAGTGAAGCTGGAGACCGAGTCTCGTGGAGAGTAGCGGCTCTGCATGGAGATCGGAGGAGTGGGCTACCAAGAAGCGTTCGTGCGCATGGTGATTGGCTTGGTAGTTGCGTGGGTGGTGCGTTGCCATGGCTATAAAGCCGGATGTAATTGTTGTGTCCAGTGTTCGATTCCTTTGAGTTAATCAAGAAGCCAACATACAGGCCGTCCGGCGGCCGGGGCGTTTGTCGCCAAAAAGCTTCCATCCTCCTTGCGTCTGTGCATGAGAGTGAGTGATTAAAGGGCTAGTTCCAACATCCTTCTCAGAGATACCGCCATGGGCTTAGTGGTGGCAGCGCCGGTGTGTGCCTTCTGATGCCATGGAGATGAGCGCGAAGGCGTGGTAGGGGCCGCAGGAGATGGCGTTGTGGATCCGGCTACCCTAGCCCGAGCTGCCGTAGATCTGGCCGCCCACGCCGGAGCACGCCGTTGGAGCACCTCGTTGTGGGAAGCACGGGCAAGCATGGAGGAGCCCATCCTAGCCGGCTTGGTTCCTGCGGTGGCCGACTAAAGGGAAGCACTGCCGACCATGCGGCGGCGGCTGGGAAACCCTAGCCACCGGATGGGAAAATCACAGCCTCCTCTTTCGCGCCCGGGAGCGCAACCGGAGGCAGCGCGCCCCGCCAAGGTCTTACCTCGCCGCTCGGATTGGCGTCCCCGGCCCCGGGCGGGTGGCGTGGTGGCAGCGTCCCCCGCTGGGTTCCCGGCGGCAGCGCTTCTTGGTGGGTGGCGCGGTGTCCTTGCAGCGCCGGGCGGTGCATCGCCCTTGCGCGGGCGGAAGGAAGAGGGAAGAGCGAGGGAGAGTCCTAGCCGGTGGCAGCGCGGCAACGCTGCATCCTTGTGCGGCAGAGGGAAGGGGGAGCGGGAGACTGGCAGCGGGCGGCATACGGGAGGTGAGGAGGTGCCGACTGATGGACGGATGCGAGCTCGTAGTTAACTGGACTTCATATATTTTTTGGGTCCAAAAAAATAAATAATATTTTTCGGCCAGTGGTCAGTGACGCGGATTAATAGGAAGAGTCACTGATACGAGCACATATCAGTGACGCGTATAGACAAAATGTGTCACTTTTTTACCAGTGACGCGGGTTGTTAATCAGAGTCACTAATATGGCCACGTATCAGTGACGCGTCCAGACAAAACGCGTCATATTCTCTATCAGTGATGCATTTTCTGTTCAAGAGTCATTGATATATTGTTATTAGTGACGTCTTGTTCTAGGACCATGGGCAACAACTAATCAGTGACATGTATTGTTAACACGCGTCACTAATATTCTTTTAGTGACGCGTTTCTTTTCTAAGTCACTAATTGAGGCGTCACTGATAAGCTTTTCTGGCATAGTGATTCTAATGACAATCAGCTGTAGCTAAGACTAGATCATCGTCCATGTGACTACTAGAAAAACACTTTGGGCCTCCTGCCCCTGCAATGTTTTGGCTTCTAAAGAATAGTCCATGTACGTGCTAGTGTATAGCCAGATGCAAAACCACAATGTGAAAAGATTATTTATTTTTCAAAACCACATTACATAATTTGTAGCTACAGCCACAAGCAGAACTGAATCCTTTAAATCTTTCCTAAATCCCAAAGTAATTAAACGCCCAATCATATGTGAACTAGGATCCAAGTGTTTCCAACTATAACTTTTAGCTTGTTTCAAGAACTGTACATTTTCTATGATCGAGAAAAAATTTCTACACGTGCTATATATGCTCCTGGGTGAGATGAGAATATCTTTTCTAGTGAAATTTTCTTATTTAAATTCGTAGGTAAACACGGAGGGAACAAATACATCTGACAGCTTGTTACAATACACGAGGCTTAGTGGAGGGGGGGAAGGGAAACCCGTGGAATTCCCCTAGAAGCCAATGGCTAGGATTACACCTTAAAATCAATATGCTGTTTAACCAGTGGCAGGGCTCGACGACCCTAGGTGCCTAACTAGGCTCTGGCACGGGCGGCATTTGTCGCAGCACCCCCTTATTCAAAAGCTTCAAATTTCATGCCCTGGTCGGTGTCTTGTCTTGCCTAGGCTCTATTTCAGTCCTGGGTCCGCTACTGATTTGAGGTAAACATAAACCACACCCTAGCTATGCCAAACAGAGACAGTGAAGGTACCATCTATATGGGTCTTTTTTTTTTGTTTCCCTCTGATCAGGTCTGTACCCCAATTACTCAAAAATATGGTAAAGTACCCATCAGAGCATTGTACTACTGAAAATTTAAAATAATTCATAAATCTCGAAAATGGTATTAGCATCCTACGTGTGCCACCTAAGAAATCAATTTGCGGCAGGGAATTCTAAAAGGCAAACTACCAAAGTTATATCGAGTGATATAGACGTGGTGATACCAAAAGTTAGCTGGCCTACATATTCCTTTTTACATAGATGTAGCCAGTATTAGCAGAAATGTTGTTTGTTCGAGTCACAAATGCCCACATCGGAAAGGGCTAGTACATTTTCAGTGATAAAACTCGGCACCATACCACTGTCAGCAAGGAGCTGTTCTAGATTGATTAGAGTGAAGAGCCATTATTTTAGTTAGAGGTAGAACTAACACTATGTTTTAGATCCTATTGGATTTTTGGTATATGTATCCCTCATGTACATCATAAGACACATTACCACTTCTCCCAGGATAATCTGATACAGTAAAACAATTGCTACTTTTATTCTCTAGATAATCAGACGTCGTCCTGTGGTCAAATATTTTGGTTTACTACATGATCTTAATTAAGGTGGTTTACAGGATCATTTCTCAAGTAAACATGACCTTTCCAATGATCAAAGACTAAAGGCTGTACGCATAAGAGTACAGTGACTCTTGCTCATCAACATTTGAGATTGCAGGCAGAGGGGTAATCCGGACCTGTAATTCCTTTTCTGGCTCCCTAACTGCATAATTCTGCAATGACATCATGTTCATCTGCATTTCACTCTGCATGCAGGAACAGACAGGGGTAATCATTTACTGGCTTTCCAGCCATGATCCATCCACCTGCACGTACTTCAAGTAGGATATCCAAGAAAAAAAATTCGGAAATCTATTTCTCAAAATGATAAATCCACATATTATGAGGTTACGTCTATGTGACCGGATATTACACATTGATTTGATCAGATATAGCTCAATCAGACAGGCACTAAGCATACTGTGCATTACCTACAATTCGTGCTAAGCCTTCCCTCTTCCGATCATTTGCCTCCAGTGCACCCTCGAGATACCATGCCATCTTGGAGTGCTTCTTCCTCTGCACATTACATAACGTTGGCTTCAATCGGAATGCTTGCAAGCATCTAGTAGCTCATAGGTACCAGTTACCATGAGTAGCTGGCGAGCTTGCGCCACGTGGGGGGGATGCGGTGGTCAAAGAATTGATGGGGGCAATTGCACCTAAATCTCCTGTACTGGAAATAAGCTTTATCCTCTCAGATCTCAAAATAAGTATTAAGCCCCTAAATCCGACTCACGCTTCCCATTCATTTATCCTGATGCCACCCAGTCCTGACCCGTGTGAGGCCACATTAACCCACTTGTTGTCAGCCCCACTCAAACAACACCAGCTGATACGTAAACTGTTTCTCAAGCTAATGGTGATCTAGGAAACTGCAGTAAGCTGGAGGAGTGGTATATATGGTGAGAGGACTCTAGGAGACTGCTTTAAGAAGTCTGCTGTAGGACAATATTAACACATACTCCCTCCATACCCATAAAACTTAACGTTTTAGACAAGGTTTGGATCAAACATTGGAAACATAAACTATCAATGACTTTTAAAATATTTAGTTTGAAAAGATGGAACTTATATATATATAGATTCACCTTGAAATCCACTTTTAGAAGTAGTTTTATTTTTAGTTTTTATATGTTTTAATAAAAAATAATAGATGAAGTTAGATTTTGGAGACTGTTTCCTTGTCCTTTTTTTTCGCGAGCGGGTTCGTACCCGTATTTCATTAAGAAGAAGAGAGTGATACAAATATTACACGGGACTCATGAGTAATCCTAGAATTACTCGTAAAATCCCAGACACAAACAAACAGCAAGAAAACACGGAGGGAGGATGGGGTTGGGGGGACCTCCACCACAAACTCAACCCAACTACGCCTGCAAAGAAAATTACATCTGCGCAAGGCCGCCAACATAAGAGGTGAAGCCGTGGTGACAAAGCATGCATCGGTAGAAGACCAAACATCCAGTAGTAGGGCGGCAAAGCATCCACCCTAGCGACATGGCGGCCAAGCATCCACCTTAGCAAGAGACACGGCGGCAAAGTATCCGCCCGAACAAGACGCGGCAAAGTATCCGCAGAAGAACGGGTCCGACACACCCTCAGTAGCCAACATGAGGGGGGCACCCAAGGCGACATCAGCGGCAAAGTATCCGGGTTGAAGCAGCGAAGACGGAAAGTATCCGTCCACGGGAGAAACGCACAGCGGCAACACCAAATAGGCTGAGCAGACCAATGCGAAGACGCCTGCCTGGCACGCATGTGCATAGCAAGGAAGGAGCGATTCCGGCGAGGGTAGCGGGAGATGGCTGCAGTAGTGCTCCAGCGATGCCTTCGGGAAGGACCTTGACATCCGCAGACGCCAACAACGCTAGTAGAAGCACACGAGGTCTTTCGACCCAAGCCTAACTCGACGAACAGGAACTTCGACGACGCCTCCAAGGAGAAAAATGCCACCAGACATGGCACCGCCGCCGGCCCAGAGAAACTAGGCAGGGTTTTCACCCAGCTACTGAAAGACCAAGGGGGCAGGCTAGCCATGGCACCCATAGTGGCGACCTCGACGGAGCAGGGCCGAAGCCACCAGCAAGGGCACCAAGACCACAGCAATCACCACGCCACCACCGAGCCAGCAAGAAGCCCGATGGTCACTATTTCCATCACGGAGTCTAGCGCCATCGGTGCCCAAGCCCGCCACAGCCGCCCGAACGCTGGCCGGCTGGCCACCCGCACGCGCGGGGGGCGAGGCCGAGACGGCGGCCATAGGCGGGCGCAGGGCGTTCCCAAGCCGGGCTGCGGGCACAGGCCTGGGCTGGGCTGGGGAAGCCAACCACGGCCGGGCGCTGCCGCCCCCGTGCAAGCCGCGACCGCCAGTGCAGGCCACCGCCCGCCCGGCGCCGGCCGGCCCGGCGACCCGAAGCCACCGAGCCGCCACCACGAACTGCCCGTCCCAGATCCGGCGAGCAGGACGCCAGATCCGGCCCCAGGCAGCCCGGATCCAGCCTGCCGACCTGCTGACCCGCCGGGAAAGCTCCGGGAAGAGGTTGCGCCGGTGATGGAGGAGGAAAGGGGGTGGGGAAGAGAGATGCTGCGACGGTGACCAAATTTCCGGCCGCCGCCGGCCGCCGCCGCACGGAAGAGGGCAGCGATAAGCGGCCGAAGGGGAGAGGAACGGAGAGGGGGCTTGGGCGGCGCCGGCGTACGCCCCAAGTCGCCCCCCTGGGAGCGCTCGGGAGTGGGAGTCACGTGCGGGTATTAGCCACCATGTATTTTGTCCACTGTTTCCTTGTCCTAAACGTCAAGTTTTATGGGTATAGAGGGAGTATAAAAATGCATGGTGCAGCGTACAAAAACTAGTGGCCTTTATTTGCTAGGTGCTCACTAGTTATAACATTATTGAAGGAAGTAGGTACCAAAGCTAGTAGAAGTGCACAAACTTATATTTTATATTAGAAAAGAGCCCAAAGATAGACAAAACAATCTTGTCTGGTAGGACCAAACTACAACTAGACGTCCTTCATCAAAATATAAGAAAGAATCTAAAAATATATCAAATATTATACATTAAGTACTAAATAAAATTGTATAAAAAAATCTAGATAGACCTCAGTAGGCAGCCAAACATGCGTGCCATCACAAGTCACATGATATTTGGCATGAAAAATGCATGATGTGCGGCTGAGGGGATCGTACCAGCGACTTGCATCCTCGCAAATATCTCCTCTAACCACTCCACCAATCAGTCGCATGTCCATGTGAGTTATTTTTTCTCATCGTCCTATCTTCATTAAATTCTGAAATGAGTATTTTGGACCTAAATGAATTCAATATAAAAGTTTTCAATTGGAAATTTATAAATATTATCACGATCTACAACTTTGTTTTGGTCATTTCTCCATCCAAGATTGTTTGGAAAATTGTGGTTTCAAATTTGAGAAATTTGAGCATAGTTTTCCATGGTGGATGATTTTAAATGGACAGGCTTGTCAACTATAATATTATATAACTTTTAGAGATCTATAATTTTGGTTCTAGTTATTGTTTCACTAAAGGTCTTCTGGAAAATTGGAATTTTACTGTGATGCTCCTAATTTTAATAGTCCCTGAAGGTGTAGAGGCGAATGAAAGCTGCCTCTATAAATGTTCGGACCGATTTGTGAAGCAGATGTAGATTATTGAGATGTCTCTAGTACTGAAAAATGAGGTGCAGCTAAAAAAATAAATCTGTAGTAGTGTGTCGCAGCCAGGAACAATGTGGCGTGCCCTCGCTGCTGCCTCATCTTCCCTATTCCGGTCTGCATACGAAGATACGGATCAGCTTGGCAAATTCATGAAGACAATCCGCTTGTGGCTTTCTCATCGTCCCATGCCTTGCTTGAGCAGTTCGATGTCTAAAATGTGGTTTCCGTGCCTTCACGTGAATAATGCCGCCAGCTAATCATAGTAGGACGTCCTCCTGCACCTTGAGTGTGTTGGGAGTCTTGCAGGAGTGGTAGTACTAAATCTTTTAGATGGCACCCTTATCCATTACGGAAGGTGGCTAGCTGTTGTGTGGCCGCTGGCCCTCGGGGACGACGTGCTAACAAAGATGAACCTGCATGGTTCGCATGGTGAATCTCATGAGAGCACACCAAGTTGTTGATTTTGTCAACCTTGCAGGCATACCTTCAACATATTCTTGATGCCGTGATGACGCATCCAGTACACATAGCTCCAGCAAATGCGAGAGTTCGAATATGATTTGGATTTTTGATCAGTGCATGTTTCCCTGACGTCTCCCATTCTTAATCGCTATTTTTATTTGTTGTGTCTTGTATCCAAAGATCAACAGCAGTGGCTAGCTGTCAGCATCAATAAGTACAGGCAGGCAGATACGCCTTAAATTGTTCAATGCAAATGAATGTATTTGTACAGTAAATACTTGGCGCAGACAGAAATAAATTATACTAACTGCTTATTAGGTATATCGGCCTAACAGGGCAAAATGGTAATGACCATACATATTAATAATGGATCAGTGCTCTTAGAATAAATTTTGTGCAGAACTTTGAACTGGCTTTCCAGCACCCTATTTGCACATTCATCTACTACATTTATGTGACAGGATAAGTCTGCACAATTCTGAAGAATAACTACAGTAAGCATAATTCTGCAATGACTTCATGTTCATCTACATTTGACTCTGCATGCAGGCACGGGGGTAATCCTTTACTAGCTTTCCAGCCATCTACCTACAGTCCTGCACATACTTCAAGTAGGATATTCAGGAAATCTACTTCTCAAAATGATAAATCTACTTATTGTGGCGTTACATTTATGTGACTGGATATAACACATTGATTTGATCAGATATAGCTCTGTGACTCCATCAGATAGGCACCACGTGAGCTATATCTGATCAAATCAATGTGTATGAATCCATGGGAATGTATTCTGAGCATTACTGTACGTGAAACCACAATACATGCCCACGTGGACCAGCTTCACGTACAGTGGGAATGAGTGGCATTGTCTCAAGGAGGAAGATCACTTTGTCCCTGTCGGTTCGATCCCCCCCTGAGCTCGGTGTTTTATTCCCTGCTCCGGTCCACCTAGGAAGCTCACTCAAGGGCCCAGCTTACAAGAACCTCCTGTGGCCCAGTCCATGAGTAGCCGGCGAGCCGATCCAAGAGAGGGGTGCAGTTGTCAACGAATGGGTTGGGCAATTCCTCTCAGATCCCAAATTAAGTACTAAGCCCCTAAATCTGACTCATGCTTTACATTCATTTATCCTGATGCCACCCAGTCCAGACTTGTAACTCACTTGTTGTCAGCTCCACTCAAACAACACCGGCTGACACAGGAAGAGATTTGCTGTGGCCAAAGGGACGTAGTTGAAGGAATTCGTTGCCGGACACGAATAAGCAAATGATTTGTTGAGGCACAACCATCTCCAGAGATGGCTGGACAACAAACTGTGCTTCTCAAACTATGCTGCATGATGACCACTGGTTCTGGTTCCAGGCTCCCTGCTATGTATTTGGTTATACTAGGAGAGTACGCGTGCTCCGCCGCGAGAGCAAAATAGTCGCGCACCTGTGCTTCTGACCGGAATTGTTATTTTGTTGGGCCTAATCTCCTGTGCCTGTGCATTGTAAAGCTGGAATGGGCCTCAATAAATTTGCATGTACTTGGGCCTTGTATGGTGTTTCGTCATTTCTTCTGGGCATACGATGGTGTATTATGGAATGTACTGTACTGTGCTGCAGCATGTGGCTGTAATTTTTTTAGGTGAATTTGTTATTTTTCATGGTGTTTGTAATTTATGTGGTCACGGTGGGTGGAGGCCTTTTTTGTCTGAACTGTACGTCCGTTGATGTGGTGTCTTCGTGAGTCATTTTTGGTTTTTTATATATGTCAAAGGCAGTCAGGTTGAGACTTATCCTTTCACTGTTGGTGTTGAGCTGCTCTTGCTCATTCCGAGCGATTGGACCAAAGAAGACCAATTGTATGGATGCAGGTTGTTGGCCATCTGTAGGCTCCACATGGTGTTGGGCTAACATGGAAAGGCTATATCTATGGATACAAATGTATATTAATACATGTAGTCGAGTTGTTTTTGAAATTGAAATCGTGTTTTACCTTGGTCCACCATCGTTTCCTGTGCATTTGTAGGTCTTGCATTTGTATCTGTGCATTTGTAGGTCTTGCATTTGTATGCACCGTCAACAATCTCATGTTTTTTTGCATTTCACCATGCTTGATCAGGTAGAGCATCGATAAGTTTGGCATTAATGATGAAGGAAAAGTTTGTAAGGGAATGAGTATAGTAGGAGGAGCAACTGATAGTTGTATTTCATATTTCGATGATTGGTGGGTTGCTTTACATAAATAGTATGTGGATTCGTGAACTTGGCAAGTTCCTGAATGGTGAGTCGCTCCGGTGTTGCATGAGTTGCGGTAGGGCCATACCATGTTGCTGCTGCAGTTCATCCAGCACAACTGAAAAAAAATCATGTCCACAGTTTTGTAAGTATGTCTGCCTGTTCGTGATTTTAATGAGGTGTATTTTAATGTTTGTACAATTTTGTTTAGTGACATCTGGGAATATTACGGTGGTAATGTTCGTACTTACATGTGGACAGTTTCATTTTAAATAGGCATATTACATAAAAGGGGAATGTAACAGAGATAACGTTAGTTACCTGTTTTGTAGAGCTATGGCCTCTGGAATTTCAGGGTTGGCGTAGCATCGATAAAGAGTGGAGCCTTGAAGAGAGATAGCTTTCCTAGTAATAAAGATGAAATAGACGCTAGTAATTATAATCAAGTTCCTGTAAGCATTTTTGTATTTGTAAGTAATTCGTACTGGAGTGTTAATATTAGAGGCGGCAACAGCTCACAGCGAGAAACATTAGAACCATGGTCCTTTGGTTGACATTTCTATGTATTTCTCAGCCTCGAACTCATGTGCATGATTACTCCATAGAGCAACCATCGCAGTTTGGCTATGTCCAAATGTATGTATTTGGTTACAGTATGAAATACAATCAACCTATTATAATGTAGTATTTATGACACCTATAAGCCGCAAAGACGTGGACTCCAAGCAAGGTGAAATCAAAGAGAGAGTTGTACTGCCTGATAAGCCGCATGAAAGCTGCGGTATGTGATCCACCACTGAACGAAACTAAATCATATAACTAGTGCAAAGAACTATGAATAGACAGATAGCGTGACACGAAAAGGAGAGGCAGTTACTAATGTAAGACGATGGTCCAGTTAGGAATATGTAGCCCACCAGGACCTGGTACATACAATGTACACAAAATTGCGGAACATATGAATAAGAATTGAAATCAATAAACATACAAAAAGGACAACCCAAAGAACGAAACCATTCCATTAGCATGAATAGATAGGCCAGACATATGAGGGATAATATGTTGTGAACGTACGGCGAGGTCTTTGGACAGGTACAGATGGGGAGACAGGTTTGCGGCGTGGCCGCCTAGCCGGCATGGCACAGATAGCAAACCGAGCTGACAATAAATGAATGACAAAAACATACCACATAATCGTCAGTATATTACTATCGAACGTTATGGAACTGGGAAATTAAAAGATCTGAGGCTGATAGTGAAGGCCATGAACAGGTAGCAATCATAGGTGGAAGTCGTAAACAGATAGTGTCCTTAAAATGTCATGGAACATGACGGAAAAAAAAATAGGTAATAGCGACAACTCATAACAGAAAGGTACGGTTATATACTGAACTCGCGCATAACAGGCAGAATTTAGTAACCAAGGAACACCTAGTAATCATACTGTGTTGTATCCAAAAAAAAAGAACCACAGAGGATAGGAAAGTAATAGTTAACCCCAGATGAAGGGCTGAAGCTAGTCGACTGTAACTAAATCATTAATTTAATGAACAACTTTGTCCGTTAAGGAACTATGGAAGCATAAAGCGAAGTAGAGGTCAACAAATGTGTCCAATGATTAACTATGGAAGCGTACAGCAGTAAACTAAAAACAATATTAGGCAAATAACCGAAAAGGGGAAAATGAAGGCACACTAACCTGCTCAGGAATGGCGTCAACGTCGTTGACAGGGAGGCCACAATACCGAGAACAGCAACCTTACACAGCGTCTGTTCGTACCTGTGCAGTAACCGTGGGGCAAAGGTTATCCCCTTTTGTAAATGCAGATCTAGGTGAATGAACAGTTGGGAACAGACAATACGGAATCCGAATCGACGATATGAGCACCTGATTTCAGATAGGTTGGAGCCAACCGGAGCAAAAGATGAACGGAGACTGCACAGCAGAAGCAGCATAGGAGATCCTAGGCAGCACAGAAGAACGCAGCACAGGTGAACCAACAACGGCACATTGCAACGACGAACGGGCAGAACATAGAAGAAGAAGTCTTAACCGGAGGCAGTACCACTGCGATACGGAACACCGAGAAGAGGCCGGCGGCGGCGGGGACGGCAGCAACGACGCACGGGCTCCGACGACGGCGCCGGAAACCCCAGGCAGCAAGGACAGCAGCAAGGCAGTTGAAGCAAGAAAGAGGGCACAATGCAAGAAGAACCGAATCGAAGATGAGATGAGGAAGCTTACACAGGTGCAGTATGGATGGGCGGCACAAGACGGACAGGCGGCAGCGGGTTGGCGAAGCAGAGCGACGGGAGAGTTGGCCCCACGGCGGCGCGTGCGAGAAAGAGAAGAAAGCAACCGAGTGCGGCGGATAAGGACGCACAGTGGACCCCACCCATGTGGCGCTGCGAATCTGTAGTCCCTTTTTTCCTAAATTTTTTTTGGTCACCTGAGAACCGACACCAGCTTCACGGGAAAGGTGGAGAAAGGGCGGGCAACGACAGCCACACAAAAAATTGCTCCCACACTGGAGACTGCATTGCGTATGGAAAGCAGTAAGAGCAACGCGCCAGCACATGAGTTTTTAGTAGAGGGCCTATATAGCTAGAGATGCAGGGAAACTTCCCGCGATTAGAACGTACATATAAGTGACATCTAGCTCGACACGGCACGCCTGACGACCACCGAGAGTAATTGGATTTTCCTGGATACCATCTATTCCCAAACCGTACGTTCTTCTTTACTTCTGGCTCTAACAGCGAGCGATCCACAATTATATATCATGTTTTCAATCAACTAATTTTGAGACAGTCATCTGAGAAGGAGCTGCCTATATATAAAAGGGAGGTATGTAGTCGGCACTGAAAATGCGGTATTTAAATGAGTAATGATAAACACTGGATAGCAGTGCCCAGCTACTGACATGGCAGGGTTAACTAAGAGAAGATTAGTGGTGCATGTAGGACAGCAGTGGTTTTAAGAGGGAGGGACATGCTATTGTAGACTGCAAATTAATGAGACCAGAGTTTTCCAGTTTGCATTATGAAAACATCTATTGCCGGCTAACGCATACCAAATATTGGCCACGTATAATTGCCGGATAATAATATGGAGGCAACCCTACCCCAGCCAGTGTTGTTGTTAAGCAGGGATACATCGGTCTATTCAAGCAACAGGTATTGCCAGCAGGTAAGTATCATTATATATGCTGAGTCGCAATACAAATTAAGACACTACAAAACTTCATGGGTATTTATAGCCCTGTTGATGTCTATTAGTTTTTTAATAAATATAAATAGGAGGATTTGATTAATTCAAGGTCATCATATCGAGTTGATACAATAATCCTTAATCCACCTTGGAGCTATGCAAAAGCATAAAACCTAAATGTGGTGAGAGCTTGGTATCCTAATGACAATCGGGTCTAGACTAGATCATCATCAATGGAACATAGAAAAACACTTTGGCCATCTGCGCCATGCAATGTTGGCCTACTTATTCCTGTTTACATAGACAGGACCAAGAATTAACAGAAGCGGGAAAAGTACGCACCCCTGATTCAAAATCTGTGTTAATCAAGGTTTGGATAGGCAATGCTTTGTACCAACATCTGTTAACCAAGAAAGAAAACAAAAAAAAAAAGCCGCCAGCCAAGTGTCGAACTGGGCTGGTTTGAGCATCGTTCTGGGGCGCTTCTACCTCTAGGCCCAACTACAGGCCGTTCAGAGAGTGGAAAGTGGTGTACTTGCCGGTGCCACTATCACCCAAGAATGGCTGATGATAAGCTTGTCGTCGATGATGTTGAGAAGCAAGCAGAGCATCATGCCATTCCACTCCAAGATGGCTGCACAAGGAGTACACGCGAGGATGGTTGGCCTTATCTGCAGCTCACACCGTTGCCGATTGCACAGAACCAAAAGCAACCATAGAATATGGGGTTGCGAAGCATGGGTTACCAGGTCCTGCATGAGTGAAGATAATGGTACTATGATTTCCTGGATGCCGCCTATTCCTAAAATATTGCTTCACTCCACCAATACCATTATCGAACAACATTATATGTCATATTTTCATTCCCAACTAGTTCTGAAATAGCCATATATGAAGGGCCTGTGTATATATAAAGGCAGGGCCGTCCCATGGGGGAGGGCAGGAGGTGCGACGGCCGGGGGCCCATGACATGAAGGGGCCCATAAGTATATGTACACATATAGTATTTAGTGTATGTATATATGTATTTGGTCTATTAAAATAAAAATTTAATGGCTCAAACACTTACAAGTATTAAATTAGCTTGTTGCCTTTTATATTTCGATATTGGGCTATTCCCTGTCGCTTCCAAATTCCAACATATGCTACAAGTTAATTCTTATGAGTAGTATTATATACTTTAATCATTATATTAAGGCATTATTTGGCATAATTCCTCTTAAATCCAAAAAATTACTTTGACTCCTCTACTATTCATTAAAAAATAGTTCTCCCTCTTTTTTTTTTTTTTCAGATGCTTGATATAGCAAATCACATGTAGTAGGCTCTAAAGATTAGATTGCTAAGTTCTTACTGCTTTCTTGCCCAAGGGCCCTTGAAATTATTGGGACGGCCCTGTATAAAGGGGCAAGCCAGCATGGACTACTAGATATCAGTAAATGAGCAATGAAAAACAATTGACAGCAATGGCCTAAGTACATACTTACATGATAAGCTTAAGAGAACATTAGTGTGCATGAAGGACTGTATATCGTTTCCATTGCAAGACTGTTGATATTTTTAAGTGCTTCTTTCGTTCTAAATTATAGTTCGTTTGATTTTTTTTATCTAAAGTTTGACCATTCGTCTTATTCAAACAAATGGTGCAAAAATAGTTAAATTTAAGTTATCCTTCAAGAACTTCTGCTAATAAAGTAAGCCACAAAAAAAAATGCTATTTTACATAATTTTTTAAATAATACAAGTGGTCAAACTTAAATTTGAAAAAGTTAAACAAACTATATTTTAAAACGAAGTTTGTAAAAAAGACTGTCCTTTTCCCCTTTGCACTATAATGCCTATAGTTTCCGCTATCATTCTGACACCTGCATGGAGAACTGATACATATAGGCTCGGCAGGGTCACATGCCTGATGCAGCACAAACTCAGTCTACCACTTAAAATATCATTGCTTGATGAAACATATTGTTAGATTGCGAACCGCAAAGGCACTGAGGAGAGAGCAACACTGTGAGTAACAATTTCTTTCACGCTGCTGTCCGGCAACATGACAAGCAACATGACAACAACATAAGAAAATAAAAATACCATGGAACCTAAAGGCCTAAAGGGGAACGAGGAACTGAGAGCACAGTACATTTTGTCGTCACACAGAAATGGCCTATTTTCTCTGGTAGACAGAGGCAGCGACACAGAGAAACTAAAAAAAGACATCACAAACCGAAACTTGGTGTATGCAACAAATAAAAATGGTCGCTTATGTAAGGACAGGTGTATATGCTACTCCCCATCATATAATTCGATGCAATTGAATGCATTCATACAGTAACTACTTGATGCAGACAGAAATAAATTATACTAACTGCTTAGTACTAGATATTCACCTAAACTGAAACAGGGCCAAATGGTAATGAGCGTCCTCCTAGAGTAACATTTTTATGCAGAATTCTATACTTGCACGTTCATCTACATTTATGTGACAGGATAACAAGTCTGCACAATTTCGAAGCATAACTATATTAAGCATAATTCTGCAGTGACTTTCATGTCCATCTAAGTGTGACTCTGCAGGCACAGAGGTAATCAGATACATTTCAGAAAAAGTTCAGGAAATATATTAAAAAGTTCAGAAATATATTTCCCAAAATGATAAATATACATATTACGGGATTACGTTTATGTGACAGGATCGATGTTACACATTGATGTGATCAGATACAGCTCCATCCGACAGGCATAAAGCATGCAGTTCATTACCAACAATTGGTGCTAAGCCTTTCCTCTTCCGATCATTTGCACCCTCGAGATACCACGCCATCCTAGACTGGTTCCTCTTCTGGACATTACATACCGTTGCTTCCGGAAGACTGCTTGCGTCAACAAGCTCCTAGTTGCCACTGGCCTTGAGTAGCCGGCGAGCTTGCACAGCCTGCCAGTTTCTCTCACGAATGAGTAGCCAGCCAGAGCCCATCCACGCAGGGGATGCAGTTGTCAACGAATGGGTTGGGCAATTCCGATCAGATCTCTAATTAAGTACTAAGCCCCCAAATCAGACTCATGCTTTACATTCATTTGTCCTAGTGCCACCCAGTCCTGAGTTCACCCGTAACTCACTTCTTGTCAGCGCCAACAACTCCGGCTTACACAGGAATTGAAACTGTTTCCCAAGCTAATGGTGGTGCAGGAAACTGCAGTATGCTATGCTGGCGGAGTGGTATATATGGTGAGAGGACTCTGGGATAATCTTTCTCTACCAATTATATTCATCCAGTTTGGAAATGAGCATTTGGGACCCTAAATAAATTCAAATGAAAACTTTTCAACTCGAAAGTTGCAGTATCATCAAGATCTACAAGTTTGGTTTTGGTCCATTTTTATGTCCAAGGTCGTTTGGAAAATTTTAATTTCAAACGTGTGGAATTCAAACAAAATTTTTTATGGATAGATGATTTTAAATAAAAAAATTGTCAACTACAAAGTTATCTTACATCTCAAGATATGCAATTTTTGGTTTGGTCATTTGTTCATCCAAGATCATTTGATGTATTGCACCTATTTGTAGATATGGCTATAGATTTAGCCGCCTCAACAAATCGAGTTTTAGAGGCGGCTCTAGATCTGGACGCCTCTAGAGATCCATTTGTAGAGACGAGTTGTATCCATAGCTACATACAAATGCATTTCTAGAGGTGGCTCTATTCAGATTGCTTGATTGTGATGCCCTCATTGTTGGCTCCTCATGTGATGCCCTCATTGTTGCCTCCACTTGAGCTGTTGCAGTCTGCACTTGGCAGACATGGATCTGCTTGTCAAGTCGATAAAGAGAATACAAGCATGGCTTTCTCATGTCTGTGTTTGCTGCTTGGTCGTGATCACTGCCGCCAACTAAGCATTGCCCCATGAAGTCCTCCTGCACCTCTGGCATTGGCAGTTTTGCTGGAGCGGTAGTGTTGTTTGCTTTGTTTGGTGGCACCGTACCCTGATCCGTTAGGGAGGGTGACTGTTGTGTGGCCGCAGGCCCTCAGGGCTAATGCCAACATCGGCAAGGTTGCATTGTTCCCATGGATAATAATATTATACAAGACACCTGGACTTGCGGCACAAGAGCACCCGTGGCCAATGGCCACCGAGTTGTTGATTTGATCCTCCATGAAGTCATGCATGCCTTCAACATTTTCTTGACGATGTGATCAGCCATCGAGTACACAGAGATGCATTCGAATATGATTTGGATTCTCAGTACATGTTTCCCTGATGTCTCCAATTCTTAATCGCTATTTTATTTGTCAAAAAAGTCTATATCACTCTCTGAACAATGATGGATAACCCCTCAACTATAAAACTAGGTATTCTACCCCTGAACATTTCAAACCAGTTAAATTACCCCCCAAAGCGGTTTTGAATGGTGGTTTTTGCTACAGTAGTGTGGTTTTATCTTTTTTTTTTTTTATTTATTTCGGATGAATCTTTAAAAAATTATAGTAAATCACAGAAAAATCACAAAATAGAAAATCCAATTTTGTTGGACTCCACATAAGTAGATCTACCCAGTGAGCATATTATATGTTAAAATATTTGCTGTAACTTTAGATCTATGATTTTCTATAAATTAATTGGAACAATTCATAGCCGCAATTTATGTGGTCCAATTATGATGAAATTTTTTATGGCATGCTAATTATTGTATGTTTGATCTCTAATAAAAATTTCATACTCATGGAATCATGTATAATTTAGTTATAAATTTATTTATGTTTATGTTTATTAAACATAAATAAATTTATAACTAAAATGATACATGATTCAATCAATATGAAACTTTACAAGAGATCAAGCGTATGATAATTAGCAGACCATAAAAATTTCACCACAATTGGACTGTAGAAACTATAGCTATGAATTATTCCAATTAATTATAGAAAATTATAGATCTAAGGTTACAGCACAAAAAATTATATAAAAATAACATATTATATGCTCACTGTGTAGATCTACTCTTGTGGAGTCCAACAAAATTGGATTTTCTATTTTATAATTTTTCTGTGATTTACTATGATTTTTTAAAGATTCAGCTGAAATAAATAAAAAAAAGAGAAAACCACACTATTGTAGCAGAACTACCGCTCAAAACCGCTCTAGGGGTAATTTAACCGGTTTGAAAAGTTTAAGGGTTAGAATATCCGGTTTTGTAATTGAGAGGATTAAGTATTCTACTCATCATAGTTCAGGGGTGATATAGACTTATTCCTTTTATTTGTTGTGTCTGGTATCCAGGGATCAACAGCGCTGGCTTGCGGCAGCAGTAGCAGTAAGTACATACAGACAAAGACCGATACAGCTTCGAGAGACATAACTAATAACATTATGGCAAACAAAACAATAGCTAACGGTGATTCATGTAACTGCAGCATGTTATAGTGGTATATATAGGGAGAGGACTTTTGAGAAGCTATTAGTACAGATCTTCAACTGAACAGTACAAATAAGTTATTATTAAAAATCCTGGATGCAAGAAACAAAAGTTATAGCCCTCTTCGCTAGAAGTTCGCGAGCTATGAAATTGAATGGATGTAGCTAGGCACCATTGGCAAACACAAGTACAGCACGACTTCTGTTTTCAAATGAGAAAAATGGTTTGATCAAGACAAACTAACATAAGTTGGTACCAAGCGTTTTCCCCTCTGTACCAAAATACATACTAGCTGTATGCACAATCAAAGAAGATCAATAAGATACATATAATCAAAGCAATCATTGTTAGGTTAGTGCTTCCTGAACGAGATATGTAATGCCGAAGGCCGGGGGGGTGATGGGGACGTGATTCCCGATCTTTCGTTAGGTTCTGGATAACTCTCACTTTGAGCGGAACTCAGGTTTTGGATAACTCTCACTTTGAGTAGAACGCGACACACCGATCCGGCTTCAAATCAAAAGACCGAAACCCTCAACCTTAGCACTACGAATCCTCGGGTTATCAACCGTGTCACCAACCAGTTGACCTCGCCAAGAAGGCTAATTCGTGCCTGTGAAATGAAGAACACAAGCAAGAACTCGAAAGAACGCAGCTCAAAAAGTTGGGACAAACTGCAGATGGATGATTAAGTTCTCAAGTTGGGGTTCCACAAACCGACGAACGGCGACTGTCAATGGATAGAATAATCTTAAACAAAACCCAAACCCTAACAACGGCGGCGGCTAAAGATTATAAAGGTCTTAGGGTCGTCGCCTACCCTGACGCGTCCCCTAATGGGCTCAAGACGATACACGGCCCAATAGACCAAATAAGGTGACGCAAAGACCTGAATAGATTCTGGGACGCTGACTTGTTTCGACAATACCTATTGATTCTGAAGGAATTTTGACATGAGACCAGTTGCATTGGCTTCCTTATTAAATTATCTTTCTAATCATGGCTGAGCCATCAAAAACGGAGTCCGGATGCGTCCGCGGCGCTGGTCTCAACACAGACTGGTCCTGGAGGCTGAGGTAGACTCAAAATCGTGTTGGACAGGACCTCCGGCTTGTGTTGCACGTCCTGGCTGGTCTCCCTCGCCTCCACAACTTCCTCCAAGTTCCTTATGACCCTCTCCAATGTTCCTAAGCAATATAACTCACCTGTAATTTTAGTTGTCGCATTTGAGCTCGAGTCATTGGCCCTTGCACAATAGTAGAAGGATCAGTAGATGTATCCAAAGGAGTGATATCCTCATCGGGGGGGGGGGGGGGGGGGCCCTCGGTCACGCTGATGTATGGGACCTCCCTAATGGGAGGTTAGACGGAGTGAAGAAGTAGGAAACACAGTAAATGTTCTCAGTAATTTTCCAATAACATTTTACATGCGGTAGACAGCCCTTCTTTTATAGTAGCTCTCCCACCTACTACGACCACACTACTGAAACGGCATCTTTGCCGCGGGTAAATGTCTTTGCCGAGTGCCAAAAATCGGGCACTCAGCAAAGAATTCTTTGCCGACGGCCACCACTCGGCAAAGAGGGACACTCGGCAAATAACTCTTTGCCGAGTGCCGACGCTCGGCAAAGGCGCCACTGGCAAAATTAGGTCTTTGCCGAAGGCCCGGTGCTCGGCAAAAGAAGGACCCTCGGCAAAATATGACGGAGGTGACGCCAGAAACCTTTGCCGAGTGCCCATCGTCAAGCCCTCGGCAAAGATTTTCTTGAAAATATATATATATATTCTTTGCCGAGTGCCCAACACCAGGCACTCGGCAAAGATTTTTATTTTTTTTACACATTTTCTTTGCCGAGTGCCTTGCGTATAGCACTCGGCAAAGATTTTTTTATTTTTTTATTATCTTTGCCGAGTGCCTTGGACCCGGCACTCGGCAAACAATTTTTTGTTTTTTTGTTTTTTTGGTTTCAGTATTTTTGTGGGCCTATAATATATTATTTAAAACTAGAATTTCAAATTTAGGCTAATTTTGATTTTCTTGGTGTTGTTTATTGATTTATTTTCTTTAGTTGATTTATTTTTAATATTTCAAATGTGAACTGCAGGTGAATGGAAAAATAGAATTTAATGCTTTGTAAAATATTATTCATGGTATTTGGTGTATGTTGAGTCCCTATTCATGAAATCACATCAAATTTCAAACATCTTGTTCACATAACATGACGAAAATTTTCCTAAAAAGTGGTGACAAAATAAATAAAATCCATTTGAAGTTAAAAAATCACGAAACTTCGTTGAGGTGTCATGTCATCGCATGTGTATGCTGTGACAAAAATTGAGTGAGTTCCGAGTAAGTTGTGACATCGGATATGTGAAACGCAGACATCCTCACATGATATCACATGTGATGACATGCGGAGATCTCCGGGTTTTAAGTACCCGACGCCACAACCGTCTCTCGAAATCTTCTCAAATTTTTACCACAGCTTACACATATCATAACATGGCACCGCGTCTAGTTTCATGAATTTTGGAGTTCGTACGCATTTTATATAATTTTGAACCACTTTTTCCGTCAAGTTCCTCGTCCCTATTACATGAAACAAGATGCTGGATATTTGATGCGAGTTCTTGGATAGGCACTCAACATACACTAAATAGCAAGAATAACATTTTTGGAAGTATTAAATTCTATTTTTCCATGCACCCGCAGTTCAAATTTGAATTATTGAGAAAAACTTAACAAAAATAAATTATTTAATCAAATATAGCAAATAAAGTTGAAAATGTACCAAATTGTAGTAGTTGCTTTTTAATTAATGTGTGTGAGCCCCCAAAAAATTGGGGCCAAAACACACAAAAAAAAAAAATTTGCCGAGTGTCATGGTTGGCCCTCGGCAAAAGGCCTCTTTGCCAGAGTGCCCCGGCGTGGGCACTCGGCAAAAATTGCAAAAACAAAAAAAAAAAACGAGGCTTTGCCGAGAAAAACCGGCACTCGAAAACCGCTAGGGTTTATGTTGGGCGAACGAACCCGGTCAGCCTCACTCTCTCCTGCCCCTCCCCACGCCAGCGCACTCCCGTCCCTTGCCGCCGCCCCATCGTCGCCGCCCGCCCGTCGTCCCGGCCCGGAGCGCCACCATCCTTGCCTCACCGTCCCACCCCAGCCCCCCCGGCGTCCCTCGCCGCCTCGAGCCCCAGCGCCCCGCCCCTGCTTCTTCGCCCAGCCAAGGCGGCAGGGGCATGAGCCGCGCCGTGGCCGGCCGCCCCGTGCCGTCCTCGGGCCGTCAAGGCCACCCAGCCTTAGCTGGCCCGAAACGCCCCAGCGCCCGGCAGCTGAGCCGGCGGCAGCGTCGCCTCGCGGTGCCCGCTTACACCGACGGCCGCGCTCGCGGTCCCGGCCCCCAGCCCGGCCCGGAGCTTCTGCGAAAGGGAGTGAAGGAGGAGTGAAGGGAGGAGGAAGAAGAACAAGGGAGGAGGAGGAGGAAGAAGAAGAGAAGGGAGGAGGAGAAGAGGAAGGCCCCCCCCTAGCCCCAGCCCGGCCGCTGCGGTTCGTGCCGACCGTCGGCGCCGTCCCGTCCCACGCCCGTCGACACCGGTCCGTGGTTCCAGCATGTATGTAATTTCTTTCCGGAGTCCAGACTCAGTCCATGGTTCCATGCTTTAGCTATGCATTGCATGCATATATCTTGATATATAGCTTTAGATGTCTACAACTGCAACCATGATGATGATTCATAGTTCTTTAGTGAGGGAGAAGTATTTGCCTGTCTAATATCTATAATAAAAGCATGTTTTCAACTGTTGAACTTGTAACTATGGTTTAATATTATCAGATCGAAATGTGACATCATTCCAATACATCTATGTACTCTGATTGAAATAACAAATGAACCGGATATATATATATCTTTTTATGTGGATGTGTGGGCCTTCATGCCGTTTATGTCATAGACGGCCTTCGTGCCTCTAATTGTGGATGTGTGGGCCTTCGTGTCAAATGTGGGTGTCGGCCATCGAGCCGGCGGTTTTTCTTTGGTAGGTTTTGGAAACCTCCCCGCGAGGGGAGGTTCTCGCCGAAATTTAGAACTTATATCGTTATTTTTTCTTCTCTTGCAGAGGCGAGGCCGTCGGAGGGGCCCGGAGTACCACGATCGCCTTTGTCGGTCTTTGCGTGTGCGCACCGCCCCGCCTCGCCACTGCCCGACTTCGCCACGCCCCGCTAGCCTCGACTCCACCGCACCCTTGGTATAAATATCCACTCCTCCTGTATCGTTGTCGTAGATCGCGTAAACCAGTTAGGTGTCTCCCGTCCGAAACAGATACGGTTGGAGGCATGCATATTACTGCATGTATCCCACCGTATCTGTTTCGGATTGTCCACGTTTTTTGGACAGCCCGCGGATGTGTAGATGAGATTAGTTTCCATGGTTCACTCCGGTCTGAAAGCAGACTTTTCGGCATCACCTCTCGCTTGTTCTCCTGATACTCTCCCTTGTAGGGCGTGTATCGGGAGAATAGCGGGAGGTGCTACCGAAATTCGACTTCGGGCAGAGTGAACCATGGAAACTAACCTCATCTACACATCCGCTGGTGGGATTAGTACCTATCCACACCTATTAGACAAGATAAACACCACGTAGTTGTAATCTATTGTCACATTAGTTGTTGATGTATATATAAAAGGATGGAGGACCGTCGGTGGATGTACACGGGCCGTAGAAGCCGGACCGATTATGACTTGGACCGGGTGAGGAGGACGATGGCTTCTTGCAACATGCATTTGGGGAGGGTAAAGCTAAAGGGCATTCTTTAGTCCGGTGTCCCCGCAAATATTGTGACAACACGAGAAGGGTGAACAAGGACACCATGGGCAAACATCTTGTACACAATGGTTATACGCCGGGCTACCATAGGTGGATCCACCATGGTGAAGCCCATCGTATCGAGGAGGCGGTGGTAAGACCACGCCTTGAGGCTTTTAATGATGATGCCGGGGTAGCGTATACATGCTAGATGACATACACCAAACCGAAGTTCGCTGAAAGACGTGACAAGGAGGAGACGGAGGCAAACGCAGAGGCCTTCTATCGAATGTTGGACTCGGCACAGAAACCCCTTCACGAGCATATAGATGTTTCTATGCTGGATGCCATTGGACGCGTAATGGGGTTGAAGGCCAAGTTGAATCTGAGTCGAGAAGGCTTTGATAAGATGTTGGCCGTGTTTGGCAGCATGCTACCCAAACCTCATCTTCTGCCCCCCAACTTGTGCAGTGAAGTCGAGAAACTCCTTCGTACGCTCAAGATGCCGTATGACAAGATACATTGTTGTCCGAAAGGGTGCGTCCTATTTAGGAAAGAACACAAGGATGCAGCGTACTCTCCGAAGTGCAAATCCTCTAGGTACCTGGAGGTAGACCATGGTGACGGCAAGAAGAGGCAGCTTACCATCCCCGCGAATGTCTTACAGCACCTTCCATTCGTGCCGAGGATCCAACGGCTTTTCATGATCGCGGAATCTGCAAAATAGATGACATGGCACAAAAATGGCAAACGGTACAACCCTGATAAGATGGTACATCCGGCCGATGCTGAAGCATGGACGTACTTCAATGACAAACATCGTGACAAAGCGTATGAGGCTCGTAATGTGCGTGTTGCGTTCGCCGCAACGGATGGGTTCAATCCTTATGGAATGATGGCTGCTCCATACTCATGTTGGCCGGTGTTTGTTATCCCCCCCGAATCGCCCCCCGGCGTTGCCTTTCAACGGCATAATATGTTTTTATCGTTGATAATTCCCGACACCCGGGGAGTAATATGGGTGTCTACATGGAGCCCGTGATTGATGAACCGATCGATGCTTGGGAGAAAGGGGTATGGACATACGACCGTGCTACAAAGGCAACCTTCAAAATGCACGTGTGGTACCACTACTCCATGCATGACTTCCTAGCGTATGGGATGTTCTGTGCCTGGTATGTTCAAGGGAAGATGCCATGTCCAATATGCAAGGAAGCTGTGATGTTCATTTGGTTGAAGAAGGGTGGCAAGTTTTCATCGTTCGACCAGCATCGTCAATTCTTCTCTTCTGACCATCCATTCAGACAAGACATGAAGAACTTTACAAAAGGTGTCAGGGTGAGAGATCCTAAACCGCACATCAAGAGTGGTTCCGAGGTTCATGCTCGATAGATGCGCTCGTGCTGCGGAAGGAAGGAGGTGGTTTTGTGGGATATGGTGAGGATCATATGTGGACTCATAAGTCCGGCTTGACCAGACTACCATACTTGATGACCTTCTTCTACCACATAACATTGATGTAATGCACACTAAAAAGAATATCGCCGAGGCACTTTGGGGAACCGGAGCGGGTAGGACTGATTTCATTTCTTGGTTCAAACGAAAGGTAATGTCCACCTTGCATCTTACGCTTGATATTCGAAGTTCATCGTGACGTTCGAATAATATAACGATGTGTCATGCTTGAGCTTGTAGGCCCAGAGCCATTCGTCCATGAGTGACGAGTTGAAACAAGTTGCAAACGGTTGTCAACCTAGGGTGAAATCATTTACCGCTTATGATGTGAACGGATATCGGTTCCACACAACAAGGTACGAGGAAGACCGCCCAATCGAAAAACCACAAATAGCGGAGTTTGTACACCCTCGGATCGATGGCCTCAACTACCATGGAAAAGTTGAGGAGATATATGAACCGCAATTTGATGGTGACAAACCTCTTAAACCTATCTTGTTCAAATGCCACTTTGTTCAATCCTCATGAAACGAGACGCACCCCTCATCTTGGGTTAGTTGAGGTTCGAGAAGATTCCATCTATCCGGGAAAAGATGTCTACATTGTGGCTCAACAGGCCGTGCGGGTGTATTACACGTGATATGCCAACCAAGGCAAAGCGGAGCTTCGTGGTTGGGCTATTGTGCACCAAGTGTCTCCACACGGCAAACTACCTACCCCAAATGATGACGATTACAACTTCAATGCAAACACATATGACGGAGAGTTCTATCAAGAAGATGGGCTAACAGGGACGTTCGAGATAGCCCTACCCGAAGTGAGCGAAATGGAAGTAGACAACTAAAACGGTTGATGACGAGGAGGATGGAGAGGTGGTGGTAAATGCCAAGGACATAGAAATGCTTGAGAGATTACGTGTAGACGGTGAAGAACAATTATGTTTTGATGAGTGTCATAGTGTTGCCTATTTGGACAACATAGACAGTGATGACGAGACCTATGATCCTAATCATGAAGATTATTCCTAAAACATGTAATACTACATTTTTTAAATCTAAATTATTTGCATTTGTGTACTAGTGTCTTGTTTATTTATTTTGAATATCTCATCTATGTACTAATATGTCTTGTTCATTCTTTGTGACCGCAGGAGATTGATCAAAGATGGCGGCGGCCGTCCACGACGTGAGACGCCCTCGACTTACGTGAGAGCACGCCCTCTCTTCCGAGGTGAGGGGTCGTCGTCGGGGAGCGTCCACGGGAGGTGCCGAGAGGAGGAGGAGCAGGGACACAGAGGCAACGGTCTCCCACTCCATAGGAGGTGGCGGAGGAGCAGCAGGTGGTAAAGGAGGATGAGGTGGAGGAGGAGGAAGTGGAGGAGGGAGGCGAGGAGGCCGAGGAGGAGGGAGGCGAGGCACCGAGTGTCTACCAGCGAGGCCCTGCGAAGCTCCATCAAGTTCCGCTTCCTCACGACCGCCCTGTGATTCGGCCTATGGCGAAGAGGTAAGTAACTATACATGCTATCACAACTACTTCAAATGATATGGTCGAACTCACCCGAGAAACCGACAAATTTTCGTATTCACTTCTGCTGGGCCTGGAAAGTTCTGTGCCGTACTCCCGCACGCACCCCCCACGAGCATCTTGGGTGTTTTGTGCAGAAATGGTACCTCGGCTTGGTGGAGTTGTCGCCCCGGGCTTAACAGAGCCGCCTACACATGGGATGCACGCTGGCCCCGGATGACGACTACCGCAACAAATAGGAGTGGGTATTTGCGGAGTTTTGGGTAAGTCTCTCGCACAACATTGATCAATCCATGGAATTCAAGCCTTCTTTTAAAATAATGTCCTAACTCATCGTTTTTTGATCGCAGAAATTTTTCAAGCCGAAGAAGGACTTGAAGCCCGTGCAGATCGGGTGGTGCATGCAGCTGTAGGAAGTACGTCACCGACATACACCACGAGGCGCCGTCCAGGCCCACGTTGACTACTACGCATCGGTGCGTAGAATGAGCCTCACCAAAACTCAAGCAAGAACGATGACGCCGACTCGGGGAGCAAGCATACCTTGAGGTATATGAATAATATTGATATTCATTTGTTTTTAGATTAAATAGGTTCAATTTGATCTTCTTATATGTGATATACTCGATGACTTGTAGGTGACTCCCTGGTGGTGCCGAGCGTATCGAGTGCTGGACCATGATTGTGGACAGGTGGTTCACGCCAAGCTATATAGAGAAGCACGAGGCTCGGCCGAGCCCGGCGTCTGCTCGAGCAAGGTCCCACTCACCATCAAGGCAAATTAAGCCTCCCCGCATTCAAACAAGCCTACGTAAGTGATTTCGTTTATCTATTTTGACGCATAATTATGCCTGCTCTCTCACCATCTTTTTTGACTTTCTCACGGGGAGGCTGCGCACCCAGACGAGGAGGTCTCGAGTTCTCGGCGTGGGCTATGTCCCACATGGGCAAGGTGTCCTCCGTCTCCTTCGACCCGGCTGCCCCGCCCGAAGTCGTATCTCGACCCGAATGTGTACACTAAAGTCCGGAGTACACGTTGGCGGTACGAGAGCTCCATGGGCCGGACTACGACGTGCGCTCGAGCCCATTGATGCCACCGCCATCATGAGGCTCGGAGGAGGGAAGAAGCACGGCCGGCTGTGGATTGCGACGACGGCGCCATCGACTCCAGCACTGTTCCGTCTCTAGACGTGATCCGAGCACAGAGCACGAGCCGCAGCCAGCCCATACGCCCACGGCCTAGTCCATCACTTCAGCGAGTCGACCAGCTCGAGGTAATTCCTGCAAAGATCTCGTACGTTCATATTCTAACACTTCAATTAGATTTGCATTACTGCAACATTGGAGCAAAATATTGCAGGCCCGTATTGTAGAACAAGATGGGGTACATGCAGAGCTAAGTGCCCAGCCTAAAGGTCGAAGGGCTGCGCGAGAGGCCCAGGAGAAGAAGACGGCGTAAATGATGCGCATCATGCAAGCTCTTGGGCAAAAAACGGGTGTAGATGTGCATATTCCCGATCCGATCCTACAGGTCCTCTAGCTACTCCTACTGCTACTCCCGTGAGTATCAAAGAGTATTGTTGGCTTGTGTTTTACTTGTTTAACATAGAAACCTAGACGACACTAGCTATATGCAATTTGATAGGATTCTCTCTAAGTACTCAAACTGTAGTCCTACATTACTTCATGCAATCTCACACAAGCAACTAATTTAATGTGCAGCTTCCATCGGCGGGTTCTAATAATCTCGCTCATGCGTCACTTGGTAATGCAGCCTACGCTACACCACCGTCGATTCAGAGGCTAGGTTGGTGAGAGTGCGCTCGTCATGTGCCGATGGATTTATGCCTGATTGTGATATATTGTGATGTATTGTGACCATGTGACTTGTGATGACCATGTGGCGATGGAACTTTGTGGCACTCTGTTGTGAACATGTGACTTTTGTTGGACTTTTTATGTTATATTGTGAGGATTGTGTTGTTTGCGATATATATGTGACGATGATGATGTTTGTGATATATATTGTGGTGCTGGATATATATGTTGATATATATGTGTGCTGGATGGATATATATATATATATGTATTGCTTGTGTGGATGGAACGCAAAAAAAAATTTCGAATTTTCAGATCTTTGCCGAAAAGTGCTATGGTATAGGCACTCGGCAAAGGATAATTTAAAAAAACAGAATTCAGGCTCTTTGCCGAGTGCTAAGGTAGGGGCTCTCAGCAAAGAAATTCCAAAAAAAAATAAAACGTCTTTGCCGAGTGCCCGGTGAAGGGCACTCGGCAAAGAAATTCCAGAAAAAAATAAAAAAAAGTCTTTGCCGAGTGTTGGGCTGCAGGGCACTCGGCAAAGAAATTCAAAAAAAATAAAACAGTCTTTGCCGAGTGCTGGGTTGAAGGGCACTCAGCAAAGAAAACAAATTACCAAAAAAAAATTTAAAAATCTTTGCCGAGTGCCCCCGTTGGGGAACTCGGCAAAGCTTCCGTCAAAAATAACCGCCGCCGTGACGCCTACTTTTCTTTGCCGAGTGCCCCGTTTAGCCCTCGGCAAAGCCTTTGCCGAGTGCCCGAAAAATGGCCCTCGGCAAAGAGGTGTTTGCCGACCAAAAATTCCCCGAGGGCCCTTTGCCGAGCGCGGCCCTCGGCAAAGCCTTTGCCGAGGGCTTTTGCGCCTTTGCCGAGTGCCAGGGGCACTCGGCAAAGAACCCGTCTGCAGTAGTGCCACTTTAGAGAACTACCCTTGCAACCCTAATAGAGTATTCCTGCGCTGTCCGTCCCCTGCGCCTTGTGAGGGTAGCGGCAACATCATCTTCCGGCAGCTCGTCTTGATGGGCCGGGCTTCCCATACAGATGCGAGCCCGCTGTCATTCCACGCGCATTGCCTCGCTTGGATCGGTCGGACCTCCGCCCTATGGCGCAGGTGCTTGACTCAGCACTCCTCTTCAGCCTTCGCTTTCCTTCCTCCATCATGCGAAGGTCTCCAGCCTTTGCTCCTGCGAAGTCAGAATACCTCACAAGGTAGCTTGTCAAGTTAGAAACCCGTGGGCAATCTTACAGGGAACCTCCACTAGGGCGCCATCTTGGCCAGACTCATCTTTTTTCAGCTGCTTCTGAGGTTCATAAAACGAGCAGGAGTTAATGTCTGGAGCAGCTCCTTATGACTTGCAAGCCCACAAACTTGCCCAAGGCAGCAACTCCACTGGGGGTAAGTTGATGGATCTGAACGCTGAATTCCTCCAGTACGTCATGAAGGAAGCTGCACGGAATAAACCAAAGACTGTAGGCAAAAAATCCCTAAAGACAACACTCTGGTCCTTATCAGAAAGCAGCATGGTCTCTGTGCCAAGTACCTTCGATTGACCAGCAACGAAGCAGCCCTTAGTTTCCAAGTTGTCCAAGATCATCTTCATCATGCGAGAATGCCCGATCTCATAAGTGATGTCCCTCCTCCCACCATCTCCGTTGAGCGGCTTGGAGGTACCAGATCGTCAATAGAAACCTCGACATCAGAAACTGTATCCTCCAAATCAAGAGCCTCCGCACTGGCCATCGTGCACTCCTCGTAGCACCGAGCCCAACCATCAGCCAAGACTCCAAAGAGCTTAGAGTAGGGCCCAAGAAAACATGCACTCCTCGTAGCCTACAGTGTGGGAATATTCCATTAAGGTTGCAAGGGTAGTTCTATAAAGTGGTCGTAGTAGGTGGGAGAGCTCACTATAAAAGGAGGGCTCTCCACCCCATATAAAAGGTTGTTGCAAAATTAATTGAGAACATTTCTTATGTTCCCTACTTTTTCACTCCGTCTAACCTCCCATCAGGGAGGTCCCCTACAACGCGTGGCCGAAAGTCCCCCTGGGCCTTTGGTGTTACATATCTCATTCGGGAAGCACTAACCCAACAATCATTATGATCTTTTTACACAGCGATGCCGTCAATAAGACCCCTACATCTTGGTGGACTCTTCAAATCGCTCTACATCCAGGTTAAATGATGTCACTCCTGGCCAATAATTTCACCTCATCGCAAGTTCTCCTATAGGAACTATAACTCAGGGTGGGAAAGGTATATGTGGTCCGTCACTAGATCATTGAGTGCGCACATGGCGAGATGCGAAATATAGGGCCTCTTTACAAAGGGTGGGAAAGTATGATCAAGCTAGAATGTCTTAATATAGGGCTTCTTTCGAGTGTAGGCAGGTGCGAAATGCAGCCTACACTCATGAATCTCATTAACATGCCTTTCGTCAGATTATTCCTTGACCTTCCACGTGTGTGGTTCACATTATCGTTGAGGTAGATGGTCCTCCGCATGTACTAGATCATCTGATGCACTGGGTCAGAGTCAGCTAACTTGGTGTCCATTCGCACAGGGACTTTCTAGAGCGCTATAGTAGTTCTCGATCATCAGAGCATGGGAGCAAGCGCCATGGACCATGTTTTGATTGTAGCGAAGAGCAAGCTCCTCACTCTAGCCCATGTCCTCGAGGTGAATCTTTTTGCAGCACTGTGATGCTTTCTGTTGGATGAGGCAGGCAACTTCGTTGTACGTCCGTCAATGAGCATGACAGAATATCGTGGCTTGTTGGCATCCCGTGAATTGGACAACAAATATATCGATATCAGGGACTCTTCGTATATCTTGGTGTCGAGTGGCATCGCACTTCAATTTTCCTGGATACCACCTATTCCCATATTGTGCTCCACTCCCCTAAATAGC
This sequence comes from Chrysopogon serrulatus, assembly GCA_015844335.1. Taxonomy (NCBI): domain Eukaryota; kingdom Viridiplantae; phylum Streptophyta; class Magnoliopsida; order Poales; family Poaceae; genus Chrysopogon; species Chrysopogon serrulatus. Next base: position 35,225 of record JADLZL010004526.1, on the reverse strand, counting down.
AGTGGTTAGACATTATACATCAAATTTTCATCCCCATCTAATTGTCAAATTGCCATATGTGAACGGGCTGTATATATAAAGGGAGGTAGGCAGCGCCAAACTGCTAACATGAGGGTTAATTGTTAACCGGTGCATGCACGACTCCTCTTGGGTTCCAAGAGGCCGTTTTTATACCCCTTTGCACAGTTAGAAGAGAAGTCTCAATACTCACACAGTTGCAAAAAGCATACTTTTTTGCAAAATTGTCATTGCTACAGTACTCATAGAGTTCGCCTAGCTACTACACCTCACTCAAATCCCACACCATGTTCACATCTTGGATCCCAACACTGGTACCCTACAGATTACAGTGCATGCAGCACCAAATAATGAGATGATGTTGTGTTTCATCACTGCGCTGGTGTAAGTAAACAGTGAAGTAAAACATGATATTGTTAGGATGAGACATGCTTCATTCCTAGTACCTCTCTTTCCCTAAATGTTCAATGTCATGAACGAATATATGTCTCTCATTTAGGTGCTCCAACATAAGCATGTGTCAGGAGAGATTTAAACAAATGATCTGTTGTTGGGATCGACTATTTCGGCGCAACCATGATCATCTAGTGTCAATCAAGACAAGCTGATGTTCCATCAAGAAAAATCAAGACCGGCAAAACCATGTCATGGTACAATTGTTGACAAAAGAGTTGGACAATTCCACCAATGGATATCAGGTTCCAGCGGTCTCCTGTCTACTAGACTTTCATCCTTAATTAAGGAAGAACCCTTATCCCCTTAGATCCCAAATTAGGCCCTAAGCACCTAAATCTGACTCCAGCTTTGGGTTCATCTTTCCTGATGCCACCCAGTCCTGTTCTGTATTTGACTCGTTGTCTATGTCACTCAAACAACACCGCCTTGAAAAGCAGTTGGGATAGCCGGATAGTTATGCCTAATAATGCTAGTACAACACGGCAAACAATATCAATGCTCCTTCACACCGGGTAATGGTGATGCTGGAAACTGCTGTATGCTGATGGAGTGGTATATATAATCACAGGACATTGGCAATCTGCTACCAGCAACTCCAGTTAAAAAGACCAGTATAATAGATTACTGAAATTTTTAGGGTGCATCGATCAAAAAGTAGTGGACTTCGCTTGGAGTTTTTCTGCATCGATCAAAAAGTAGTGGACTTTGCTAGGAGCTTACTACTTATAAATTATAACGTTAAAAGAATGTTCACACTCAAGGTAGTACAAGTGCACAAACTTTAAAACAATGTCTAAGCAGAGATTTTGGACGACAAGGCTGAAACTGAAACCTGAGACCCTTTGTTTAATAAATGTATAAAAGAATAATATCGCTAATATGAAATATTATATTATAAGTACTACAAAAAAAGGATTGTGCAAGTATTTGTATTAAACAATTTTAAATGTCACAAGAATTTGAAAACTACAAAAAAAGGATTGTGCAAGTCATATTTACAGATCAGTTAACACTTCTCATATACATGGTTTCATACACCAATTTTAATCTGGTCAACGGCTTGCTTTCCTGGAGGCTAACTCATTTCAGTCTCAACCGACTTCCCGGTTAGCTTGTACATTGCCCTCCCCATGCCTAAGATGGATGGATGTAAGTATAGACCGAGGCTTAAGATCTTCCTCCGCGCGGTGTAAAGTTGGAGTTATGAGCAGGGCAATTCCATCAGTAGCAATCAGGTTCAGGTGTCGTCTCTACATGGCTTCTGTGTTGGAGCCGAGAAGCCTTGTCCCCTCGGATCCCAAGATCAGAACTGGGTCAAATATGATTCAGTGGGCCAAATACGATTCAGTTTCACTGAATATGATTCAGTTTCTCAGTGCATCTTTTCCTGATGTCTCCTATTCTAAATCTCTATTAATTTCACTAATTGTCCAGGCAATCAATAGATCAACAGCACCCATACGTGGCAGGAACAGGGACCAAAGCCATCACTAATTATGCTAATACAGTTTTCAGACACACACACACACACAGAGGGGGGAGAGAGAGAGAGAGAGAGAGAGAGAGAGAGAGAGAGAGAGAGAGAGAGAGAGAGGAGAGAGAGAGAGAGAGAGAGAGGGATGGAATACAATATTGTTACTGGTCAATGGAGATGCCGGAAAAGTGCAGCTGTGTGGAGTGACATATATATTGAGAGGACTTTGGCAAGCTGTTAGGACAAATCTTAACAGAACAGTATAATAAATTAATGAAAACTCAGGGTGCAGCAAACAAAATACAGTCCTGTTGCTAGGAATCCACTAGCTATAAAACTAAATGCATATAGGCACCACAGTCAATTACAACAAGTGCAACACAACTTCCATTATTTTCATGTAGAAAAACGGTTTAATGAAGAAAAAAAAGAACACAAGTTGATATCAAAAGTTTTCCCTCGTATATAGACCTCCAGTTTAATTTGTTAACCACTATATAGATATAAGATATTCATATCATCAAGGCAAAACAATATATGTCTGGAACAAAGAGAATTATGGTGGAATCATTCCTGAACAAAAGGAATTATGTGGTGCAATGGTGCTATTAGATTAGTTTATCTTAAAAAGGCCAGATATATCGTCTCAGGAATTGCCACGCTCAATATAACATGTAAGAATGAGAATCCGTTGTAAAATCTACAATGCTACTTTTCCTTGGTAATAGTGGTTGAGTTTACAAGCTAAGCTCCAACAATGCATTTGCTCAAAGCGGAAAACCTTGTAACTTAGGAAATTACACTTGGCATTATGAGATGCTCTGTCCTTTGTAATTATTTCGTCCTCCAGAAATGATTATGCCTATTTGACAAGAGGAGAAAACACATACAACATGCCTTGCACAGGATTTATGCCCGTGGGAGAGATATGAGCAATAAAAGCTTGGCAGGTACACGTGGCTGCTGACCCACAAATGCCAATGCTTGGCTCGGCCCAGCAGCCAATATGCAGCACCAGAGTGTGGGTCCAGCCCAAGTAGGGAACATTAACTTGTTACTCATGAATCTAATCCTAATCCCAGATTCAACCAATCCTGTTCTTCTCCTCCAACTCCATACGTCTGTTCCAACAAACTTGATATTATTTGACTCCTCAGCACTAATGGCGGAATACTTCTTTTGTTGATTTTAGTTCAAAGCTGAGCAAAAATTTTAGTAGTATGCATGATTCATTTGTTTTTTCCTTCTTGCCTTGAGGTCAAATTTTGATCAAAATGGAGCAAAAGTTTTACCATCAAAGCTTGAATTCTATGGTCCAGTCAAAACAATTGAATCCCACCAAAAATTTCCAAACATTGGCCACTCTAGAGTTGTCCGGATTTTTTTCTGTTTGCATTTCGGCAATGAGACCACTTTCCATCAAACAAGGATTTGTTTTCTTTATATATTAGGAGAAATCTAGGTTTATTTGCAAAAGGGTGTCAGAAGCTATTTGTAATATTGTAAATATGGATCATGATTTATTATCACGACACATGCTAAGCAGGGCATTTCTAGGAATACTTTAGCGCTCAGCGAAGCAGCTAAACCAGCCAGACATCAGCTAGTAGCTGATGATGCAGACCTTCTCCGTGTCATTCGGTGCACTAGGTTAGAGAGGCGGCTCATTTGGTGCTTGCACAGGGACTTTCTAGAGGGTAATAGCAGTCCCTGATCATCAGAGCATGGGAGCAGGCTATATCGACCCTGTTCTGCTTGTAGCGAAGAGCAAGGTCCTCACACTTGTCCATGCCCTGTAGCTCAATGTTTTTGCAGCACCATTATGCTCCATGTCGGATGAGGCCACACAGCTTCGCTGTACGTCTGTGGACGAGACTGTAACATGCTGGCTCCTTGGCATCCCACGAATCAGACAATAAATATTTCGACTTTAAGGGCGCCACCACATGCGAACTCTTCGTATATCATGGGGTCAAGTGGTAGTTCGATTTTCCTAGATACCACCTATTCCCAGGCACTGTTTCACCCCACCTAAGTAACAGTGTTCATCAGACATATTATACACCAATTTTTCACCCCATCTAATTTTGAAGCAGCCATAAGCGAAGGGGCTGTATATATAGAGGGGGTCGATGGCATGGACAACTATAGCCACCAGTTACTGAGTAATAATAAGTAATGATAAACAATTGCCAGCACCGCCAAACTGCTGACGTCAGGGTTAGGCAATGCTGCATTCATTGTAGAACTTTTTATGGTTGGTTTGGCAGCGACCCATGTTATTAAATCGGACAACCATGAAAACAGATTTTTAAGAAGTGGAGCTAACACCACCCCTACAAATGGTTTTCATGTTTAAAAAAAAAAAAATTAGGAGGAATATTTTCATGTGCAGAGGTGCATGGGTATAACATGGGTCGAAACATCAAAAGTTTCAGAAACTTTGTTGTCGCAAAAGTGCATATGAGGGTATTTGGACCAATGATCTCTTGTCTATAGTTGGCACAAATGATCTCTTTTGTTGTCGCAAAGGTTTCAGAAACTCTCCTACCACAGAACCACTTAAAAGATCTCAAATGTCTTATCGATTGGAGCAGAGGTGTAGTTGTCAATTTTCTTAGGTTATTTTCATTTGTTTTAAATGACCAAAAAATAAATGTAAATGTTTTATGTGCATACTGTGTCAAGCTATGCATGCACTTGTTTCTTTACTTGAGTACAACGTCTAGTAGTTCACTAGGAAATAATAAAAAAGATAAAGTAATAAAAAGTAGAAAAAGCCCAGGTGCCCTGTGATGGGAGAAACCGGAGCATAGAGTGTAAGTAGGGCACCTTGAAGTGTAATTACATATTGTTTTCTACTTTCATGGTTCATAGCTATTTGTTACTATATGGACCTCTTCGTAACACTGAGGGGAATAGACGTCTAGTAGCATTGTTTGCTAGCAGTTCACTAACTACAGAATTAATGCCCAGTAGCCACCAACAACAAGTACAATCACAAACTTCTGGATCATTGCTTTTTAATTACAAAAAGGTTTAAGCAAAGACAACTGAATAGAAAATAGTTTGGGCTTCTTACTTCTACACTTACAAAAGCAACAAAAAAGTTCAAAATTATTGGCCAAGCATGCGGGATATTACACACAGTTGGCACCAAGCATCACCTCTTACTTTGCCTCATGTGCACGCTGGACAGCTACTCCTCGCCATCCTTACTTGTTCACAACTGGTCAGTTGCGTCAGCTATATCATAGCCGCCTTGCTTGCGCAACGAGTTTCAGCGGGGGTGATCAGAGGTACTGGCATCTAGTTGCAGTCATGACCCCAGTGTCCAGCCGATCTATGTTCAGGCGCCGTGGTTGAGCAATTCTACCAAAGGCAATCAGGATTATTGGGACTCCTGTCTACCAGATTATGCAGTGCCAGGAAGAAGCTGAATCCTCTTATATGTCAAACTGAGTACTAAGCCCTTAAAACTGACTCGAGATTTCGGTTCATTTTTCCTGATGCCACCCAGTCTTGATCGGCAGTTCACTCTGAGGCTGGGATAGGTATATATAGCTGGACACAGACCAAAAACATCTCCTCTTGTTAGTATCATGAGACAGTATGTCGTAAAACTACGTAGCTACCAATACCAACACTGAACACTCTGACTCAGGCTAATGTTGATGCAGTGAACTGCTATAGGCTAACACAGTTGTATATATAATGAGTAGACTCGACCAAGCTGCTACCATGAATCTGCAATAGAGCAATTTGATAAATCATAGAAAAATTCATGGTTGCAGTGAATAAAAAGGTAGTTATAGACAAGATACGCAAAACGTCCACTGCCGGTCTAGAGATTTTGGAGGACAAGGCCAAAACTAAAACTGGACGCAACCATCGATGAAGCAGAGGCAGCTCCCGACAGCATGGAACCAGGTGCGTCAACTGGCAACGACATGGGGTGATGGATGGATGTTGATGGGCTTAGCAGGCTCCATCGATGGCCTCAACAGGCTCGGCGATGGGCTTTTTTTTGGACACAGTAACGGAACCAGTGATGTTAATGGGTTTTCCTGTATGCCACTCACTCCCAAAGGTGTATGTGGCTCTCTTCTCCCAGGTTTAGCATTCCCTTCAGTCACTGCAAAATAAAAGTCTCACTATATAAATAAGTTTTCGGCCCTCTCTCCCTCCATTTTTCTCTGTCTCTCTCTTTCTTGGAACGCTGATATATATGAAGGTAGCCAGTTATTAGTATGCATAAATAGAAGAAAATAAGCTATAAATAAACTACAGTGCACTAAATAAAAGTAAGGAACCACATACATATTTCCCATTTGTTGGATCTGTGCCATTGCTCCTTTGACTCACCGAATCCGCGCTGCACTGAAGCCGCATGGAGGCCAGCGAAGGGCCAGCCTGTCAATGCCGTTGGACATGTGAAATATATGTTGGCCAGTGCCACATAAATTCTTTCCGGTACTAGTGCGCTGCAACAACAACATATCCGTCTCTGTAAATCCTCATATTTCAGAATATTATTGCATTTTATAACCACCTGGTTGGGCAATATCTTGCGAAATCATTTTTGTTATAGCGTATAAATATAGGTAGTAGTGTTGTGCACTAATGGTGTCATGCAATGATGCCACGCGATTACTTTATCCTAACCGAGCCTATGATATATCCAAGGAATTGTCTTGATTTAGACCCTTCAGTTATCTTATAGTCATCAATTGCAAAAGATAAAACAAAACTATGTCGTATGCATGTGTGGTTGGTGGCCGCGTGTGTACCCGCCAAGCTTGCAGTCTCCACTCTTCTCCCATATAGGTCCACAAATCTTGGGACTAAACTTTGTTTTATCGGGTACAATTTGAACGTACACAACCCGCACACTTCATGCTCACATCAAATGCACACACACTCGTGTGCTTCCGTACACTACGCAAAGAGGAGATTGGGAGGCTCTTTAGCCTTCAGTGCGTGCACAGGAAATGCACGGTATCACCGAACATGCACATGTGCGTATACCTTGCAAATCTTTGATAAAATGTAGAATAAAGGTCCGTCACAATGGTTTAAACTCTGATGAGTAGCGTCCCACTAGACCAAAAGGCCATTCGCAAATGCCAATGCTTGGCTCGGCCCAGAAGACGGTACGCAGGACAGAGTGGTTCAAGCCCATGTAGACAACAACTTGTTAGTTATCACCCATGAAGCCAATTCTATCTAGAGTCTAGATTCAGTGACACCGAATCGTCTCCTCCTATTCCCTCTGTTCAGTAAGAATGTTAATCTCATTTTTCAAGAGGTTAAAGAGCGAGTTAAACGTTTGAATAAGCTTATAGAAAATATTATTAACATTTATTTAATGCTTGATCTAATAATGTTTACTACAAATCATAAATATTAGTACATTTCTATATACCCCCTCTGTCCCAATATCCTGGACTTCAATGAGGTGCATTGATTTGGTAATGAATCCAGACTCTGGTGTGTATGAGGTGCATTGATTCCCCTGTGAACCTCGACACTTGAATGCAGGGGCAAAACAACTAACATTGTGGGATAGGGGGTATATCCAATCAACATGAAATTTTTTGACTCCTTAGAATGGTAGAGTTACATTCTTTCTAAGATTGAGCGAGTACTTCCTATGATTCTTTTGTAAATTTGTATTCAAACCTGAGCCAAAATTGTAGGATTGTGTGCGACCACTCTAGTTGTTTTCTTTCTTCTTCATGCCTTGTGGTCAAATTTTGAAACTAAGCACACATTTCATCATCAAAACTTGAATTCTATGGAGCGGTAAAGAAAACAATTGAATCTCACTAGAGAATTTCCAAACATTTCCCATTGTCGAGCTGTCCATTTTTTTCTTTTTGCATTTTGGAAACAAGAACCCTTTTCTCTAAACGAGGATTTGTTTTTTCTATAAATATGAGGACGAAAATTAGGTTTATTTGCAGAAAAAGAAGTCAGAGACTATTTGTAAAGGTTTATTTGCAAAGAAGAAGTCAGATACTATTTGTAATGTAAATATGGATCATGACTAATATTTACATGCTAGACAGGATATTTAATTTCTTGTAATACTTAATCGCACTTAGGTGTTCATGATGCAGCTAATGGCCGGTGTTGCGGATGGTGCGTGGTTTGCGCTGCCACTATGATTTACTTTTTTATGTATGCCAGCCAACCATGCCGCCATTGCTTTGCATGAGTCAGCTAGCTCGCTGTCGCTGTCAAACTTTCGCATCCATGCTCTCTGGTGCACTGCGCTCATGTCCTGGGCCTGCAACCACAAGTTGAACCACTGGCCAGAAGTGAGAACCAAGCCAACGGTATCCAATAGGCTGATGCAGTGCAGTCTGCTAGAAGCTTGGGCCTGGTCTGCCTGGAAATTCAGCTGTACAACACTTCTATATCTTGGGACGAAGAAACCTCAACCTCTGAGATCGCAAATGAAGTATTGGACTCCTTAGTCTCATTCAGGCTTTCCGTGCATTTTTCCAGGTGTCACCCAGTCCTACTCCTCAGCCATGAACAAATGAACAGACAAGACTGCCTAGTAGCAGCTGCCAGATACAGACCGAAATTAAGCATCTCCTTGTCGGAGTCATGACACTGATATCAATGGTGATGCATGCAGTAAGCTGCAGTGGTATATATATATTGGGGCAGTGCCTACATATAAAATTAAAGCCATGTAGGTACCATAAGTACAAAAGTACAGCATTATTAAAAAAAAGTAAAAGTCAGAACAAACTTTGCCAGAGAATATAGGTTCGTACAAAAACTTATCTCGTATATATCCTGGTAACTCACTTATCAATGCATGTTATCAGCCTCTCCTATTTTTCTATTGTATCACCACCATAGATATAATTCAGGAGGAGCCGCCGCTGGAGTTAGCGATGCTGGCGAGGACAGTTTATGTTTTATGGTTGGCATCGGCGAGGGCACTTGCGCGAGCCAGGGGGCAAGATTGCTGCCGGCTTTACCCAATGCCTGAAAGCGTGTTGGCCTTGGTGCACATCTTAAATTAACTTGCAATGGACACAGTAAATGAAGCATCGACTAGTGAGATAGCAAATCCTTGTCGGAAGCTGGTAAGCCTTTCTTGAGCTTCAGTATGTTAGACTGGATCGTCCACAGATGATTCAATTTTTTAGATCACTCCATTTCATTAGCCAGACTCTTGGGCTCTTATAGTGGACCAGTGGTTGCACGAAACAAATACAGAGCACTTTTCATGGAGAACAGAGCACAAGTTTTTTTTAGAAATACAGATTACTGCTTTATGGAAATCAGAAATGTTCAGCCTACATGGATCCTGCTTACGTGCTTATATAATGAAGTCTCAAAATTGTGCAATTCATGGAATGATTGATTTTAAAATCTTGTCCATTAATGAAAGGGGATCTCCACATCATAGAAGCACATGGTGCCACGGATGTCTAACATGATTCCAAGTTTATTCTCTGTCTGAATAATTAATCAATGACCTCACGTGTTGCAAGGGCAGCCACCTTACCAAATCAATGACCGCACAACTAATCAGTTTGAGTTATTGTTGTTTCCAGTATAGAGCATTGAAGTCTTTGCCACCTGCATCGAGCTACACACTAGCATTTCCTGAAGACATTAAGATTGCCTAAGAAAAGCCATTATAGTTTATACATATAGGAATTGGAGGCATCACGGAAAGAGGGTACATTGTTTGTCAAAAGTTCCTTTTTGTTGCTGTTTTGATGGTCTAATGCTGATTGAGAATTGGCATGGCTTGTTGAGAAGATCCTCCACTACCGGGATGCATTGGAAGTAGTCCAGCGCCACCGATTGCTTGTCCACCAAGGATAGTGACTAGTTCGCCCCGTCCGCTACCAGTCTTTCCATAATGAACATAGGCGACTACTCAGGGCGCAGCACAAGCTGGTGGAACCCATTCGTTGATCAGGTTGGCTCTCTGTAAGGCATAAGTGAGCACCAGCCACCAGAGACACAAATTACTCGAGAGGAACCTGATTTGGATGGATGGTGTAGATGCCCATGATTGGGTGGTGAACATCGTCGCCACCATGATTGGTTATCAAGAACCAGCATCAATCTCAATATAGCACGGGCTTGCCACCGGACAGACACTCAATAGTCTCTGCAAACACACCAGACCATACAAGATGACCTCGACATCAAGTGATCCCTGATCACATATTCCCATTATTTTTTTTGAAAGAACAGGAGGAGCCAGGGGCTCCTACTGGGCAAATTTATTAAAAAGCAAAAGACAGTACAAAAGTTACAAGCAGAAACAGGGGGGAGAAGGGTGGGGTGAGGAAGGGATTAAGGAACAGAAAAAGAGATGAAAAAAATAAGAGAGATTACATATTGTTGTGAATCCATGATTCAAAAAGGGGGGAGAGAGAAGCCTTCATTCTGTGAACTAGAAAGCCTACTTCAGTCACAAAGTATCTTCTGCATGAGACTGTTTGTGGAGCCTGATTTCTGAAAATCACATCATTCCTGACCATCCAAATTCCCCAGCAAGAAAGAGTGAACAAGTCAAGAGCGAAAGGCTTGTTTATCATGCTTTTCCAATCATGAGCAATTTGAGGCACGGTTTGGTGGTCATCAAACTGAAAGTTTAGCAGCAGCCAGCAGCTTTTGGAGAAAGGGCATTGGAAAAAAAGGTGCATAACTGTTTCCTCCAGGTTCTGTTGGCATAAAACACAAGATGTATCATCAAGATGGATACCTCTTCTTCTCATCATTTCTCTGGTGCTTAGTTTGTCTCTCAAGATTTGCCAGAAGAAAATCTTATGTTTTCCCTGACAGGAAGTCTTCCATAAGAGCTTAAAGATTCTGCCAGCTTTGGCCTGGCCAGTGAGTTGCTTGTAAGCCTTGGAGGTGGAGAAAGTACTGGAGCCCCAGATATAATGCCAAATGTCTCTGTCCTCTGAAAGGATAGTGTTTGAGAGTTCTTCCTGTAATTGGAGGTACTGAGAGTAGGCCTGGTTTGAGAGAGGTAAGTTGAAAAGATCAATCCAGCTATCAGTTGCAGTTGCACTTGCAAGACAGATTGTCTTGTTCTTTGCAAAGGAGTGCAATTCAGGTAATGCTATTCTTCTGACATTATTATTCCATAAATCATCCCAGAGAAGACAGGATTGTCCATTTCGGACTTGAACACTTGCTAAGCCTTTGAACTTGTCTAGCAACTTGATAGCATCTTTCCACCAGAAGGAACCTTTTGGATTATTTGTGTTTGGAAGTTTGCCATTGTTGTAATGTTTTTCCCAGATCAGACTGACCCATGGAAGATCTTCTTTATTAAAGAATTTGTGAAGCTGCTTCATGATTAAAGCCTCATTCTGAGTTTGTAGATTGAGGACACCCAGACCCCCCTGATTCTTTGATGTGCAGATAATAGGCCAGGCTGCCTTAGCTACCTTTCTTTCATTGTTTTTTGCACCTCTCCAAAGGCAATGTCTTCTATACTTGTCTAATTGTTTTATCAGAGTCTTAGGTAAGACTATAGAACACATGGTGTAAGTTGGAAGAGCACTCAGGACTGAGTTAGTCAGTTCAAGCCTTCCAGCCTGGTTTAAGAAAGGGGAAACATAATTCAATCTTTTCTCACATTTAGACATGAGGGGGAGGAAGTCATCAACTCTAGGCTTTGTTAGCCCCATTGGCAATCCAAGATAAGTGAAGGGAAAAGATCCAGTTTGACAACCAAAAGTCCTGGCTAGGTGGTTTAGTTTCTCCTGAGAGACGTTTATTGGTAGCATCATAGATTTGTTGAAGTTGATTTTCAATCCAATGGAGGAACCAAATGATTGGAGAACCCCTTTTAGAAAGAAAAGTTGTGGGGCAGAGGCCTCCAAGATGATGAGAGTATCATCTGCATACTGAATGATTGGGAAATCCTGTGTTGCAGTAGGGATGGGCTTCTTGAGAAGATTTAACTGAGCTGCCTTATTAATGATGGATTGAAGTAAATCTGCTGCCAGAACAAAAAGCAAGGGTGACAGGGGGTCACCTTGTCGAACTCCTCTTCTACAGTAAAAAGTCTTGCCAGCTACCCCATTAAGGAGAACAGAAGAGGTTCCAGAACTTAAAATGGAGTCAATCCAAGAGACCCATTTAGAGCCAAATCCTTTGTGAGATAGGATGTCCAAAATCACTCTATGTTCAATTCTGTCAAAAGCCTTTTCAAAATCCAATTTGAGCACCACAATTTCCTTTTTTGAGTGATGGCAAAGGTGTAGGCATTCAAAAGACCAAGCAATGCAGTCCTGTATGGTTCTAGACCTTATGAATCCATATTGATTTCTGTGCACCAGTTGCAGGATCACAATTTGCAGCCTATTAGCAAGGAGCTTGGTAACTAGTTTGATTGAACCATTCAAGAGGGAGATTGGTCTGAAGTCACCAACTTCTTGAGCATCATCCACCTTGGGCACTAGAGTTATAAAGGAGTCATTTATACTTTGGATACAAGCAGCATTCTCCTGAAAAGCTTGACACAGGCTGTAAAAATGAGTCTTGATTAAACCCCAACAGCTCTTGATGAATTCATTGTTGAACCCATCAGGGCCAGGTGCCTTATCATTTGGTAAGCATCTGACAACTGCATCGATTTCTTCAATGGTGAAAGGCTCCTCTAGACAATTCAGATTATCCTGGGTTTGAATCAGATTTGCCAGGTCAAAGTCCATTGCAGTGTATTCAGATTTGCCCAATCTTTCTCTAAAGGCTTTCCATAGAATTTTTTCTTTTTCCTCATGGTTGACTACTATATTACCATTTTTCTTCTTCAACTGGGGAATTTGATTGTTTCTGTGTCTAATTGTAGCATGGGAATGGAATAACTTGGTGCCTGCATCTCCATCTTTTATCCACTTGATTTTACTTCTTTGTTCCCAGTAGGTTCTCTGTTGATCAAGAAGGGAATTTAGCTTTTCAGCTAAGATTACTCTAAAATTCCGTTCCAGTAAAGTGAGATCCCTGAATTCCTCAATCTTTTCCAGAAGAGAAATGACCACTTTGATGTTTGCAATGACCTTCTTCAGATTTGAGATGCCCTTCTGCCATTCTCTTAATACCTTTCTTAGGTTTTTGAATTTGGCTATGATGCTTTTTGCTCTGTCTTGCTAATGGTTTGGATCATACCAACCATATTGAACAGTTGAGGCAAAGGTTGACTGCTGCAGCCAGTAATTTTCCATCCTGAAAATCTGTCCCCTGGGGATATTGGTAGATATGGATATGTTACAAGGCCAGTGATCAGAAGTTTGCATGATGAGAGTACTGACAGAGGTATTAGGGAAGCAGGTGGTCCATGAGCTTGAGGTGAAAAACCAGTCTAATCTCTCCAAAAGAGGAGAGAGCTGCTTATTAGTCCAAGTGAACCTTCTTCCAAAGAGAGGAAGCTCAACTAGTCCAAGGTGACTTATAGCATCATTGAAGAGAAGAATTTCATTAACATCTGCACCAGGTTTGTTTCTATCTTCAATCTTCCTCATTAGATTAAAATCTCCAACAATAAGCCATTTGTCATTGGTCTGTGCATTATACTGTTTGAACCATCTAAGAAAATCTCCCTTTTCTTCATGTCTGTAGGGAGCATATACATTTGTAAGAAACCAAGTATCTTTGTTGGCCTTAGCAGTGAGCTTAACAGTCAGCGCATACTCATTTTGAAACACTTGTTCACCCTTAAAAGCAGATCTTTTCCAACATGTTAAAAGGCCACCAGAGGCACCTATGGATGGCAAGAAACAAAAATCCTTAAAGCCTGGGGGACTGAATTTCTTAATGAAGAAGCTATCAAAGTTCTGTTTCTTTGTTTCTTGCAAACAGAACACATCACATTCAGCATCAGTTATGGTGTATTTTACAGGTGTCCACTTATCCTCAAAGTTTAGACCACGCACATTCCAACAAAGGACTTTCCAGCTTCTGTTATTTTGATTATCCATTAAGCAGCAATTGGAGGGGAACTGAGGAGGGTTCTTGAAATGTGACTAGAGCTTGAGAACAAATAAACAGGGATAAGTTCTGTTTGGATTTCTGACCAGATTTCTGTCCATTGGAAAGCTTATTTACAAAAGGAGGCTTGGAACTGGGATCCCACACAAATGGTGTAGACAACATTGCTAGATGCGTACTCATAATCAGGTCAACAGGCAAGCCCCATGAAAATTTCGAGAGCATAACTATCAAGTAACCCATCAGCCTAGCAAGCAGACCCCACATATTCATAACCATAAAAGCTAGGTGCTGGGACATCAGCAAACCAACAGATACGTTCCCCACCAGAGTCGGGGAGTCGAACAGATTTAGGGGCCCAAAGAAACCATCAACAGAGAGTTCAGGTTGAAACTGAGAGTAAAACTGACAGCACTCTATTAAACCATTAGGTAGTAGAGGCATGTTAAGCATCAAACAAAGCAGTTTAGCAGATGGCCAACCATGGGTAGACCGATTTAAAAGACACACACATAAACTGTTTAACATAAGGAGCATAAGGCTCAGGTAGATGGACTGAAAGTTCCAGAAGTAAGGTAGTAAAAAAAAGAAAAGGATCCACATGGATCAATCTTAAGACAGTAAAAAGCTGGGAGCAAAGCGACAGTAAGCATGGCAAGAACACTGTCTTCCAAAGTCCACCATCTTGTTGTAATCTTCATTTTTCATTCATCTTGGGTGAGGCATCCTTCTCTTGAATCTGCTTCTTCTTTTTCCTGCCTGACTCCACTTCACCAGCATCTTCTATGGGGCTTACAACAGCGGCCATCAAGGTCACATCTTCAATGCTCTGAGCATCATCACCAGATGTGGAGACATTCTTTTTTATTGACAGGCCATGGCCCGCAACTTTGGGAGCAACATCCTTGCCATAGGGTGAAGGTTTGCAGGGAACAGCATCACTGTGAAAAATGTTGGGGTTCACAGGTTTATCATTTTCCTTCTGGACCTCTCCTTTGGACAACTTGGAAGAATATTTCTTGACTTGTTTCTGCAAGGTCTCCAAGGTGAGTAAGCTATCATTAATCTGGCAGGGCCCTGATCCAAGGCTCTTGATTTGTTTTAGAGTAAGATCAGGGGCTTTTGGTGAGCAGGTGGTGCATCTCTTGTCAAGGCAGGAGGAGTGCTTGAAGCCATTGTTATTTTTCTGAATTCTTGGGCTCCTTCGAACCTCACTCTCAACAACAGGTATGCCATTCTTTCTTGACCTTGCTTTCTTAGAGGTGCCCGGGACAATATTGACATGGCGCTCAGCCACCATCTCTGAATGATCAGTAGAAGCAGTTATCTCATGGGGCTGCTTGACAGGTGTTGCAATAGGCTCAGCAGATTGATCATCAATTTCAGTAATTTGACAGAGGTCTTTCAAATTTAGGTTGCTACCATTGTTACAATCAGGAAGGGTGATCATGGTGGTCTTCATGTCAGCACAGAAAGCATTCCAAACCTCAGACTCAACAAGCTTTTTTACCCATTCTAGATTTCCATTTGAGATTATCTGTGAAATGAAGAAAGGGGCCCAGAACATGGGCATGGGAGCCTGCTTACCAGGCACCCCAGCCAGAAAGGTCATCCAGTCAATCTTGGGAGCTCCATTGGGCCTATGAAACATGACAGGCTCCTCCCTGATGTGCACCATCCCAAGATTCAAGACACCATTTCCCAAATACATGTCCCCTTCAAAGTTGTCATCTTCAGATTCATCAGCCAAAGGAATTGACCTATCAGAAGTAGAATCCTCATTTTCACTGATGAGCATCGCTGGGTCAACCTCATCTTCTTCATCATCAATTACTGGAGCAATTGGCAGGTTCAGAGTAGGAATAGGAGGTGGTTCCAGAAATTGCAGGGGATTTGCCATATCAGCTTGAGATTCATTATCAGCTCCCTGCTCCTCAGAATTGAGTCCTATCAGAGGAGTAACTTCATGCTCACTATCAGTTCTTTCAGAGTCTTCTCCATCACTCTGCGGGGGGGGGGGGTGTGCAGAGGGTTGATAATAACCTCCTGCATGTCATTGATGGGTGCCTCATTCAGATCAAATGCAGCCTGCTGTTCCTGATCAGCAAACACCTGGATGTTATTCTGGGCAGCGGCATTCTGGTTGATATTCAGTCCCATCTGCAAGCCCTGGTTCTGAATCTGGTTCTGTGCCATAGCCTGATCCTGATTCTGAAGATTGCCTTGTCCATGACCATGACCCTGAAGGGCAGCAAACATCCCTTGTCCACCATGTTGTTGGTTCCCCTGATTAACCGGTCCTGCTCCTGGCTGCCCATAACCAAAAAAAATCATAGGGGGCAAGGTGATCTATGTGCTGAGGGAAAGGAGCCTCGGGGGGTGGCACAATTGCATGATTGTGACCCACGATCTCCACTTGAACAGTCCAAGAGTCAAGCATGTTTCCCACTCCATCAGAAAAAACTATCCAATAAGGGATGCTCTGAAGATCAGCAACCCTGATTCTAACCATGAGCCTAGCAAGTCTCCCCCTGTTGTTAATCCAATTATCAACACGACCAAAGGAACCTATTGCATCCTGGATGTACTATGTCTCCCAGTAATCAATCGGGAAATCCATCAGCATAATCCAACATTCATGATTAAAATTGACTCTACGCCAGTTTCTGCCTTGGTGATGTCTAGTGAAGGTGAACTGAATGTCTCCAAAAGGAAGCGGGCTGTTCATAACTAAAGTATCTCTAGTAATTGGTGAACTGAGAACAACCAGAGCCTGCCCTAAAGAAGTCGGCTGAATACTGACAAAAGCAATGCGACGCTCTTCAAAAAATTCCTCCAGAATCTGAGTGACTGTAGGGAAGTGCAGCTCATTACCAGGCAGGGGATTGGTGGTGACGATGGCCACCGATTCATTGTTGCGCTGCGGGCGAGCCCTCGCCACCGCACAGGCCACGGCAACACGCCCTGGCACGTTCAGGAGGTGCATGTCATCTGGAATGAAGGGCGCAGGGTTAGCCCGGTGAAACACCATTGAAGGTCCTCCGGCGAGCTGAGACGGCGAGTTCGCCGGTAATGGTGGGGAGGGAGCAGCTTCTTGATCAGCAGGGTGAGTAATGTGATCAGTCCCAGACGCGCAGTATATAAATGATGAGTTGGTAGCTTGACCGTTCAGTCCCAGAGAGAGATCACAGGATACCGCCGCCCCTGGCACAATTTCCTCGGCGGGCATCGGCTCAATCAAAATTGAAGACAAAGCAGTGTTTGAGTTTCCAAGGTCCGGCTCCAGGAGAGCGAGGGGGCGCGCCGCCTCGGCAGGCTTTCCCAGCGCTATCTGGGCTGAGGGATGATCGCAAGCCTGGAAGCATCTATCCGACGGCCCATTGGAAGGCCCATTGAGTTGAAGAGAGGTCCGCTCGCAGCCTGCAGACTGACCATTAGAGGGCCCAGGGTCATCGTGAGAAAAGGCAAGCTGCCCAGTGATACTTTTCCCCTTAGAGTTCTTGGCCACGTAAACAACAGAGGATTTTTGACTTTTGAAACATCGCGCCGCAATATGCCCCCAACCATTGCATGCCATACACTTAATGGCACTTTTGCATTGATTTCTCAGATGGGTGTTGGAGAGGCATCTGGTGCAGCTAGGCACTTTGAATTCAAAATTCAAATTCTGACGGCTGAAGGCAGGCAAAGAGGACTGGTGAATGACAGGGTTGCTGCGATTCCATTGGCTGTTACCCAAATTCGAACAAAATCCAAGCGGAACCCTGTTTGCCCCCGAGACGGGTTTGAGAGGGACGGTGTTGGCACCAGTAAGCGGTGGAAGAAGGTTAGCAGGCTCGGAGGCAGAATTGCTTGTTCCAGAGCCAGAGTGCCGGGGATGACGAACAGCTTGAGTCTTTGGCCCAGAGGCGGAGGCAGGCGCGGGACGATTCGGAACCAAAGTCCAAGAATCGAGTTCATCCTTACAATATTTGGCATATTCAGATTTCCAATTGGGACCTCCTTTTCCCCAAAGGTGAAAGAAAAGCTTGTAATCACGGCACTCAAAAGAAACCAGGCGCCTGATGAACAAACCCACCGGCACAGCACTAACAAGGAAACTGAAAACTCGATCGGAGTGTTGAATGACTCGAAAGTGAGCCGCCGAGCCACCAAGAGTTGCCTGGAGGATGTGAGCAACGGTGGAAGAGGAGAGACGCAGCTTGCATCGGCCAAAGGCAACCACCAGAGTGAAAGCACGAGCCACAAGAGCACTGGTGACTGGGAGCCCGAAAAGTTCAAAAATCTCATCCTGGATCCTAAGACCCGGGGCAAGAGAGAGATCACAGATCTCCATAACCAGCAGGAGGACCAAGGGAGCACCGGAAGGCGGGGGAGAGCAAAAGAAGACTGACCTCAGAGCAAGCTAGACAAATTGTCGAACACCCAGAGCGCACCCAGATGTGCAACGGAGATGGAAGCTTCAAAGCTCGACAATACCCAGGCGCATCAAAGGTAGTAGATCGCGGAGAAGACTGCGAGAGTCGACGGAAGACAGAGCGATCTGAAGAAGCAGCAGGAACTCTGCCGGGCAGCCACCCTGCCGGCCGCAACGAATGGCGGCAAGAGCCGAGAGCGCCCAACCAGCGAAGATGCTGCGGCCACGATGGAGGAAGCAGAACGCTGGGGCCGGATAGGCCACCGGCGCGGAAGTTTGGAGGTGGACGCCAGGGCCGGAGTGGCCACCGGCGGTGAGCTAGGAGCGCCCGCTCACTTCAGCTCGCGAACCCCCGAATGTCCATATTCCCATTATATTCGCTGGAACTAGAAACATTCGAATTTAATTGATTATTGTTCCACAATATGGTTGCTTACATGTTTGCTGACAAACCATATACTAAAGGCCTCTGAATCCATCAATAACTGAAATGGCTGAGATCAGTAATCAGAAATAGTTTATTTGGACCCATAGGGTCGCAAAAAATAGAACTGCCAGCTAAGATCAATTTTACTGGAGATCAGAGTTCCACTGATATCCACTGGTGATGGGTTATAGTACCTGCCAATGAATTCCCTGACACTAAAAATCAACTCCCTCCGCCTCTTTTTAATCTGAAAATGATGATTCATGACCAATTAGCATGGCTCGACACTTTGCTCACAAGGCTGGCGATGGCTCGTCTTCGTCGTTGAACCCAGTGACGTAATCGAAAGTGTAGAGAGAAATATCCGGAAGGAACTGGAGTAACTTGTTTCTTTGGGACATTCTCGTCTGCAGAAGTGCAGACATATGCACTGCAAGCCAGATACGAACTGAACCCATTATTTACAGCAAAAAAATATCTAAATTCCGATATTTCTGCACATCGGATGCTCTCTCTCTCTCTCTCTCTCTCTCTCTCATTTAATACAATTGAATTGAAAATCGCAAAAATATTTGGAACTGCAGTGATGGCTGAGCAGCGCCAAAACGTGCATGGGATGAGAATGATGCGTGGAGGCGGGCCTGCGCATGGGATGGGTATGAGGCCAGCGCCCATGGGAGGATGTTGCGGCAGCAGGCAGTAGGGTGGTCAGAGGTGGTAACAGGGTAGGGGAGGAGGAAGGAGGTCAAGGCCGATCAGTTTTGATGGATCCGTTTGGTTGAAGCTTAGTCCAGGCCTCCAAGGACACAAGTGGAAGCTCAGGCCTCTTTTTTTATTTCCACGAACTAAATGAGTTTCAAAATCTCAAAAATGCATTCGAGTGGGTTGCGCACGTTCATTAATGGCAAAAAGAGTGAATCCACTTTGAGGGGTGGCAAACCAGCAAAACCAATTTCCCATGATGGCAGAATTGCCAATTTCTCCTATGGGCTGGGTGGATGGCCAGAACAAAGAACATGGTCTTTTATGGAGAACAAATAGAAAGGGAGAGAGGAAGAAGAAAGAGCTATAGGAGCTGAACGACATTTCACATTTGTTCTCTCAGTTCCTAAGAAGAAAATAATATTTTAATGTGTACGGTATCTTCTAACAGTTTTGTCATAAATGGAGTTTCCTCTAACAAAGCTACTGTTGCTGAAGACCTTATGCTAACTGTATCTTCCAGCAGTACCCGTTCTTGACTAAAGTCAAGCCTGACAACCCAATGCCGATGACAACAAACAAATCTTGCTGTCTTATCAGCAAATACCACAGTGTGGCCGCAGCAACAGAGAAACAGTCTCGAGATGGGTTCAAAGATAAGAAGAGATAGAACTGCAAGAACTGAAAACAGTTGTGCCACAAGCATTCGTCCCGATCGTCTTGAGCGAAATGCTCTTCTCCTGACACCACTCAATCCCATTGTATAGCTTCTCTGCAGAATCGCAAATTCGTATGGATGTTGGAGAAGACTACATAGCTAGAGAGACAAGAGGGCTTAATAAGCTACATACATGTGGGAGGCTTGAGGCGATATATATAGCAGCATGCATGAACAGTCGGTGTCGGTGGGTGATTTCTTATTACATTTACACAGCTAAGTGGACCAGCAATTATTTCTCACACAAGCTGCCCTTAAAAGTTGAGCCCCAAGTTGAAAAGAGTGTCTTTGAAAAATAATGAACAAATACTATTACACTACACCTGACGTTGTGATTGGCTATATAAAAATCGTTATAATTTATACATATAGGAATAGGAGGCATCACGGAAAGAGGGCATATGATTTGTCAGAAGTTCCTTTTTGTTGCTGTTTTGATGCTCCAAAGCTGGAAGAGGATTAGCACCGCCTGGCAAGAAGATCCTTCACCTATGGGACACAAGGGAAGTAGTCCAGTGCGACCGATTTCCTCACCACCATGGAGAGTCACTAGCTCGCCCTGACCACTACCTGCAGCCTCGTGATGTTGAACATGGGTGAGTACTCAGGGCGCAGCACAAACTGGTTGAACCAATTGTTGCAGTTATCCATGCTGTTGATCAGGCTGGCTCTCAGCCCGGCATAAGTGAGCACCAGCCACCAGGGGCACGAACTGCTTGAGAGGAATGTGGTTTGGATGGGTGCCATAGGTGCCCGTGATTGGGTGGTGAACGTTGCCATTGCCACCACCATGATTGGAGATCAGGAACATACATGAATGAAGCTCAACATTCCATGGTCTTACCATGACGGATCAGGCTCCCTACTGACAGACAGACAGTAGTCTCTGCAAACAAGCCAGGCCACACAAGATGAGCTCGAGTTCAAATGATCGTCCTCCATGATCCCATTGTATTCCGTGGAACTAGAAACATTTGAATTTGATTGATTATTGTTCCACAAATCGGTCTCTCACACGTTGTTTGCTGACAAATGGTATACCAAGGGCTAGCTGTTGGAATATAATCTCCGGGTTTGTAGGGGATGGGCCAACGCGCGCCTAGACCCGTTGCAGACTGATTTCAGGGTCCCACCTCACGGCATGATCGGAAGCGCACATCTAACATCCTATGGGTGCGGCCCAAAGGGCGTAACAGCCTAAAATTTATATGTTTTCAACATAGATAAATTGCTTTAATTATGCATATGTGTTGGCATTGCAACCTAGGCAAAATCATGAAGTTAATTAAATTAAATCAGTGATACGATAAATTAGACACATGTATTGTTCCCCCATGCTGCTGCATATCTTTATGTGTTATGTGCTTTGATCAAACTTCAATTTAATTTCAGAATCATTTTTAGGCCTTGTTCAGATTGAAAGTTTCTGCAATCTGAGCAACAACCGTAGCACTTTCGCAAAATATTATATAATCAACTTTCGTTTGTATTTGGTAAATATTGTTCAATCATTTAATGCTCCAAAGTGGAAAAAATTTGCAACTTGCAGGAAAATTAAACAAGGGCTTAGAGGATTTTGGAAAATTAATTTGGTAAAATAGAAAAGGAATTTCTCTCACTCTCTTCCTTGTAACCGGAGCAGCTTAGCTGGCGGCCTAGCTTTTTCCCACCTGCCGGTCCACACTCTCCCTCTCGGAAGAGGGTTTTACCTATGTGCCATTATGGAAGATGGTCCATTTCTACATGCCACTAAAAAGTTTAAACGCACCTTGATGCTATGACGCTAAGTTTTCTTATCTTCGACGTCATTCTGTCCAGTTTTACTCCTAACGGTGTCAGACTGCGGTAGAAAAAGAGTAAACTACCCTCAGGATAGCCAAAGTTTCTGCTGCTCTTCTTACTGTCTGCTAGGCCCCACTAGTCAGTTTCATCTTCCACCTCCAGCACCTAGATGGGAGCCAGACACCACCAGCTTGGTCCTCCATCCATGGTTACCGAGCGGCTGAGGATGACGAGTATGGCACCACGCGAGGGCGACTGCACGCTCAGCCAAGCGGCGGTGCTAGTGGCCTCGTGTGCCGGCCACGGCCACGCCGGCTGCGCTGCTTGTCGTGCCCGAGGCATGATGTTTTTTTAACAAGCTTCAGCGATGTGCGTAATTCTCGGGCATGACTACGGGCGCTCCTCCCCATAAAATATCTATTCCATCATCCTAGGCAATCCCATGGCCTCACCGCCACCCAAGCCTGCCACCAGTCGTCTCATAGTTATAACAGGGGTAGTCTCATATTTATGCCCTCCTAGGATGCATAGTTCGACTCCAACTCTATTCTAGACTCTAATACAAAGCGTAACCATACTGTACACATATTTGACACATATCTCAAAGCTGTCATACTTCATTCTTGTGTTCCTGTTATATATGCGGCAGCGGTCACATTTCACAGCTTTATAACTCCTTTCTTTGTGATACGTAGCTCAGAAAATCATGGTGCGGATCATATCAAGGTAGGACATGAGCCTTCTGGTGCCTCTCCTTCTAAGCATCAATCCCGGCCCCTATGGAATCAGTGCTGTGAACGAGTTGAATGGAATTATGAATTGGCATGTCTGAAAACTTCAATCTCACACACATATATATTTGCATTTTTGCTTCATACAACCAGAGTTGAATGGATTCATGATTTGGTTGCTGCTATATAAGTTTGGCATAGATGCATGCGTATTGCAATGTGTGGCTCGCTCTATATGTTGGTTCATGTGCTGCAGCTAAATACGCCAGATCTGTACTCGGAATGGGGCCGGGACCAACGCTATAGTAGAAAAAAATGCCATAATTTATAGATGATACGATTTTGTTTTTAGCTAGACCATTATGTTTTAGCAGAGTGTAGTTTTTATTCGTACCATAACAAAATAATACAATTGATGACCTGATTTATGCAAAAACAATGTTGTTTTTATTACCCTGCAGTACGTCAAAACTGATTGCTATTTACAAAAAGAAATGTGCAACAGTTATAACGTTCCATTTTCTAAATAGCGAAGCAAACAAATGATCTACACACATCATTTAGTCAGAACATTTTTTATTTACAACAACCAAATTTATAAATTTATGAGCAATATAAAAATGAGTTTTTTAGGCACCTCATATTTTTTCGAACGACAGTTTACTTGGCAAGAAAAAATAATACTGCTTTTTGGGCACATGTGCCTTAAGAGACCACCAGTAATAGAATTATCTTGTCTCTGAAAATCTATTTTCTAGTAGTGTTGTTTCGTGTATGGAACCTCTGCTTGGACCTGCAGACAAGGGCGGTCCCAGGGCCTGGCCACTGTGGGCGTTTGCCCAGGCTTTGCCGCTCTCCATGTCAGGTCCACCAACAACTCCATGATCTCCATCTGATGTGGTGGTGATCGATGACAAAGTCGCGAGCCTCACGCCTCACGGTTGCGCTACAGATAGGTGAAGCACTTCTCGCACCGGTGTTCATGGGCATTGAATATAATTAGCGACTGAATTTGTTGAGAATGGGCTTCAAAATTTGTTGAGAATGGGCTTCAAATCGGGATCTATCGCACCGAGCACACACTGGCAGTGGGTCTACCTAGAGCTTATGTCTGGCGACAGGCGTCACATGATGCACAAACAGATCCTTGATTGATAACTTGAAAGAGCACACGTTGGCAGCTTCTATTCCCTAGTGCCTCTCAATCCATATCCATTGTCGTAGACATGACAAAATTAAGAAAAATAAATCAAGATCTTTTGAGTTCCATCATGACAAACTAAACGGGATAGTTTCGCGTGGGAAAGAAGAGGAGACCACACAAGTTATTTGGTGGAGTGAATATAAGTAGGCAGGTCGGGTGTTGTTTATATATTACTGCTGCATACGTGCTTATATCACCAAGTCTCAAAACTTTGCAATCATGGAATGATTGAGTTTAGAACCTTGTCCATTATTGAAATGGGATCTCCACATCATAGAAGCACTGGTGCCACGGATGTCTAAGATGACTCCAAGTTTGTTCTCTCTCTCTCTCTCTCTCTCTCTCTCTCTCTCTCTCTCTCTCTCTCTCAATCAATCAATCAATCAATCAATGACCTCACGTGATGTAAGGGCAGCCAACCAGCCAGCA
The DNA here is from genome assembly GCA_015844335.1 of Chrysopogon serrulatus. Lineage (NCBI taxonomy): Eukaryota > Viridiplantae > Streptophyta > Magnoliopsida > Poales > Poaceae > Chrysopogon > Chrysopogon serrulatus. The sequence goes on along the minus strand of JADLZL010004526.1, from coordinate 10,876 downwards.
TAAAAAATTAAAAGTTTTCGCTTCCAGCCTTCCACACAAGCAATCAGTTTGAGTATTGTGTTTCCACTTTCCATTACAAATACAAAGCATTACATATATAGAAGTCTTTGCCTCCTGCATCGACGCAGTACTAGTAGTTCCTGAAGTCTTCAAAATTGCTATACAAAATCATTATAGTTTATACATATAGGAATAGCAGGTATCATGGAAAGCGGGTACATTGTTTGTCAAAAGTTCCATTCTGGTTCTGTTTGCATGGTCTAAGGCTGCAGGAGGATTAGCACGTCCTTTTCAGCATATCCTTCAACACAGGCACACAAGACAAGTAGTGCAGCGCCACCAATTTGTTGACTACTTAGGAGGGTATGCTGAACATGGGCGAGTACTCTCGGCACGGCACAATCTGTTAGAACCTGTCGGCACGATCGTCCATGCTGTTGATCAGGTGGGCCGTCTACCTGGCTACACGAGCACCTGCCACCAGGGAAGGTTCGATGCTCGAGAGGAACACAATGTCCCTGCGGACAGTCTCAACAGACACTGCAAAAACGCCAGGCTGTGCAAGATGATGAGGCTGCAAAAACGCCAGGCTGTGCAAGATGATGAGCTTGAAATCAAATGACCTCTGATCCCATTGTATTCCCATGAACCAAAAATATTCAAATTTGGTTGATTATTGTTCCACAAATTGGTTGGTCAAATGTTTGCTGACAAACGGGATACTAAGGGAATTTTAATCCATCAATAGCTGACATGGCTGAGGTCACTAATACAAAAACGGTTTCAGCCACAAGAAGCTGTACCCTGGTGGTGTGGGCATGGCACGCGCGGCCGATGCAGCAACAATACGCATGGCATGGGAGGGTCTTTCCCTTTCGTGGCAATGGTCAGCTATCCAAGGCACCCATGGGACAGGAAGACCTGCCCTGGTTGCATGGCCAATTGGCCATACATAGCAAGTGCAGCCGTACGGCAGTTGAAGCACAAGTTTTTTATTGAATGTAGACCACTGGTACAAAAACCTTGTCAGAAACCGGTAAGCCTTTCTTGAGCTTCAGTCCTTTCTTGAGCTTCAGTATATCAGGATGGTGCACAGATGATCAATTTTTTTAGACCACTATGTTTCATTAGCCAGTCCCTTATGCTCTTACAGTGGTTCTGTGAAAGAATACAGTACTCCTTCATGGAAAACAGAGCACAGGTTCTTTTTTGTTGTTCTGCCACGAAACAAAATCAGATCATGTATTGCAATTAAATTGTTTTTGGAACAGTCTTATCTAATTATGTAACAAAACGCTGCAATTCATGGAATGATGGATATCCTGTCCAATAATGAACGGTGATCTCCACATATGGAAGCACATGGTACCACTGCTTTGGAAATGTTCTGAGCCCGCCTCTTGGGTGTCAAGGAGAAACAAAGCCTAAGGAAAATGAGATAACAAATCTACTGCTGAGCCCGTCTGTAACATTGTCGCAATTGTGTTGTGTCAGGGACACTGCCACCTTGGTGGACGGCCTCTCCAGCTCCTCCTCCACAACTCTGCAATTGGCGCGCCAGCACCAAAGTCCGATGTAGTGAAAGTGGCTGGCTGCACGCAAGCACCTTCCAAGGCCACCCCAAGACCATCCCTGGCTGCTGCAAACCTTGCATTCGTGATCTGCTTCACTGGCGGCACCATCATCACAACTGCTAGGAACATGAACATGCTAAACAATGGACCATCTTTAGGCCTTGCCACCGTGTGGTACCCCACGGCAGCGAGGTTGGTCTGTACCACCTCCTTCCTGAGGTCGAGCATCTTAACAATGCAGCGATGCACCTTGGATAGCTGCTCCAATCAGAAATGCAATAGTATTTGTGCATCTTTGGATCCATACAAGTGAGAAGCAGAAAAATGAATGGTGGGCAGAAGCACATGTGGGGAACATGGGAGCAGAGGACGAAACCACAGGAAGAATGTCAATTCCCCTGTTTTCTCCATCCTTGTAACAGAAAAATAATATTATAATTATTTCAGCGTCCCATGACAAACAATCAAGCTTCCGTGATAGTAGTTAGAAAGTTCAGCCATTTCTGGTGTGAAATGGCCAATTCCACCTATATCTAAACTGACATCAAAATTTGCCTTCTTTAAACAATCACAATTCCAGATTTCTTGTCTGCTAGGTCTAGCTAGAAGATCTTCGATATAGCCCCCAGAAACCCCAAAAGTGGATTATTACACATCTGTTGTGGTTGTGAACAGCAGACAAGAAGATGGAATTGACAGGATAACACTAGCTTCATTCCCACTGCCTCTCACTCCCTAATTGACTGATATCATGAGTGAATGGTTCTCTCATCTTGGTGGACTAGAATAAGAATGCGTTGGGGCTCACATATGAGACAAATATGCTGCCATAGAGCAATCTAGAAAGAATACATGATTCAGATAATATGCCAGGAGTGCAATCACACAATATGCAGGCATATTAACTCATCAAGTTATCATGTTTTAGATATCACGTCACATGATTTATAAAGTTTAGGAATTCCTTTATTGCGCATTTTAAATTTAGGGTTCTAATAGCCTGCACAGTTAAATATAAACAGCGGAGATGCACAGCCGCACTTGTTACTTTTATATTGTCAGTATTGCCCATTGCATACTGCATATACGAGTCCCTACCGTCCACACATCGATCCTATATAATACCATTTGATCAGTATACATCGAGGCTGGTATCATTATGGTCGGCTACATACAAGATCTTTATTGTAGGAATGGGATGCATCGCGGAAAGGGTGTACGAGAATCCTTGCTTGGCACAAGGATTGGGCACAGGGATGCTTCGTGGCAATGATGACCCGATCACCTTGCCCTTGAGACAGAGTGCTGGACATGGTCACAGGGGACACAACGCTGGCCAAAGATCCAAACACAAGGTCCTCGCCGCCTTGCCGACAAAGCAATCATGGCAAGAGCACTTATATGTGGTAATGTGGTGGAGCTGTCCGATGGTGCACGACTCCCTGAGCTAGCTGCAGAAGCATACAAACAAAAAGAGCTGAGAGAAAAGTAACTAACTTGTTCATCCCTGGTGATTCATATAAAGTAGGATTAGTTTTCTATCTTGGAAAGTTGCTGAGAACCAATATTGTTTGCCTTAGAATATCATCCTTTACGCAAAACAATGCCTGTGCGCTACTCGTGGAAAAGCTGAGGTGGTCGTGTTATTGTCGTGTAGTGGCATTTTTCATGTCTTGATGTTGAGTTCTGTAAGTGTGTTCGTTTCCTTTAATTGATCTTCTCTGTTGATACAAAGACCGGTAGATTTCATGCTGGTTTCTCTAAAAATTGTAATACATAATGAAGGAGAACATGAAAAAGGACCTTAAAATACAATTATATATATGATATCAAAGAGCGTAGGAAAATTATTAGGCCAATGATAGCATCAAAGCATCCAAACACGTAATAACCACACTCTAGTGAGTATGGGTTGTGTACTACTGAGGCGACTTTTGAATGACCACCTCACGAAACTTCTCCTAGAACCAAACCAAACAGGGTCTAATATTGCCCATGGCCTAACAACCCAGATCATGATTGCCTTTTGCCAATTGTGCCTTGAATCTGGCATTGTCCATCTCCTAGAAACTTCTTCAAGTAGATCTGGTGCACCATCATCATTAACAACAATGGAAGGCATATACATATGGCTTTATAACTTCATACTAGAAATGACTATGAAAAAAAGTTCTAGGCAGTAGAAGAAATGAGATGTCCAGATTTATATCTAGAAGCAACAGTGGTAGGTGGTGTGCGAAAGCAACTGTAGTTAGCAGGATCACCGGGGGAGAAGCAATAAAATAGTTAGATTGTGACAGAAGAGAACGCTGCTGGGTCAATACAAAAATAATATATATCACTGCCAGGACATGAAGAAAGGGTGATCCTACGCCCAGCGAGTGTGAAGCAGGCCACAGCCTGTGCTTTGCCGCTCTGTGTGGCCTCCTCCACCAAAGATTACAGCTTGGTGAGGCGGTGATCAACAACGATGTCGCGGTGATCAACAACGATGCCGCTCTGCCGATTGCCGAACCACTTCTACCACCAGTAGTCATGATCGTCGAATCAGTGACTGAATTCATTGACAGCGAGCCTCAAATAGGGATCTCTTGCACTGAGCGCATGCTGCCAGCGGGTATTGAGCTAATGATCGGCGACAGGCTGCAGATGTTGCACAAACTATTCCTTGATTGGCATATTCCAAGAGTACATCTTGGCAGCTTCTATTTCCTGGTGTGTCTCATTCCAAATCGATTGTCATAGACATGACAAAACTAAGGCAACTTAATTGTAATCTGTTGTGTTCCATCAAGACCAACTAGACGCCATCAAGACCAACTAGATGAGGTTGTTTTGGAGAAAAGAATTAAGAGAGCATACAACACAAGTTATTGAATCGAGGCAGGCAGGTGGGCTGTTGTTTTATATATTACTCCTACTCCTATATAGAAGATTGGTGTGCTGTACCTGAACAAAGGCACGTTTTATTTGATGGAAGGCATCAACACCAGGCAGAATGCGCCAGGGACACATTACTGTTGTCTCTGTAACTACATCCGTCAGCTCTTTTTTCCATTGTGATGTTGTACTTTGTTGTCCCATAGACAATCACTGTGTGGATCAAGCGTTGTGTACGTTCAATGCTATTAAATAAGTTGTCACCACAATATTGATTTAATTTTTTCCAGTAGTTTTACCTTCAAACCATTTTGAGAGTCACTTTAGATTAAGAGCACATCCGTAGCTCACTGTGAGCACTAGTACTTGATGAGCCCACGTCTATTGACGGATGCAAGCTCAAGGCCCATCTCATATTCCTACCTGAGGTCTCCAGCTTCTATCCTCTGCCTCTCTCCCACCCAACGCTTCTCCTTTGCTTCCACAGCGTGGACTACCAATCCACTGCCCCGCTGTGACCCAGTGCCTAGAGGGATAGAGCCCAACCCCTTCGAATCCAGATCTTGGAGCACACCCTACCGAGAATTGGTGCCTAGTGGTCGTCCCCACAAGCATCCTGCCCCTACAGCAGGATCCGGAACCTGGAAGCCCGCACGGCTGCCATGACGCACCTCCTGTGCCTTTCCAGCTAGCGCACAGCGCAACCCACCAAGCCCTGCCTTGCCCCGTCCGGCCATGGTAGCTTCGACTAAGAGTAGGCTGAAGTCTAGAGCCTCACCATGGTCGTGTCCTCCTTCAACCAAGGTGGCCACCCCATATAGCTCATTCTCCGACCATGGTGTGGATCTCGTCGGTGGACAAGAAGGTAGGGGGTAGTAACAACAACATGTGGGCAAATCTTGCTGTGATTTGGAGGGTTGTGGTTGTGGAGCAGTGGGACCACGACGAGGGCAACAGTCGGACAACGAGCTTAGCATCGGCCTCAGGAGTGGGATCTCCGGCAGGGCCTTTTTTGGTCATGCAATTGCTTCTCAAGACTCAACCCTGTAGCCTAATACTCAAACATATATAGGCTATCTTTTTTTATCAACATTCTTGTATTAAAATATTTTGGCCACTATATAAAGTCAAATGGAAGAAAGTTGTATCTATAAAGTTTTAAATCTTCTCAAGCAATACAACCTTCTTGTCTCTGAAAATCCATTCTCTAGTAGTATTTTTTTTTGCAGTGGTCCTCTGCTCGGACCTGCACACAAGGGCGGTCTCACGGCTTGGCGGGTGTGGGCAGCTGCCTGGGCTCTGCCACTCTCCATGCAATCCTCCCACTACAAGAAGTGTGTGGCTTTGTGGCATATTTAGTATGACAATAGGTCATAATGTCATTATATCATCCAATTTATGACATTATGTTTTAGGGAATTTGACTTAGTGACAATAAAAAGTTGTATGTCACAAAAAATGTCACATGGCATGTCCAATGTCACCTAGTGACGATATTTGTTGCATCACAGAGGCATTTTCTATGTCACAAATTTTAGTTTACGTATTTCTTCAATCTATGATAGGGTTTGTGCACCACAAAATATGTTATTGATTTCTTTAAGCATTGTTGTTCTTGTTGGCATGTTCAAAAGCCTTTTTCTCGTTGTTTTTCCCAATATATTTCAGCTCATGTTATCTTTATTTCGTGGACCGTGTTGTTAAATATGGAGCTTTATTTCTACAGCTAGAAAATAAAATATGCAGCCGCGAGTTTGTAAACCTATGACCTGAGACTTACGGTAAATGGTGAGAAAAAAATCAATAGAGACATAGATCGATAGATATATTAAAAAGAAATAAAATAAAATAAAAAGAAACCAAATTAAAAACGCACACACGCTAGCTCGGCAGCAGCCATAAAACCATTGAAACTAGCATTCTCGCTCGGCCCAGCAGACTAGCATCCTCCCTTGGCCCAGCGCAACTCCAAAGTCGACAGCGCAGCAGGCACTACCGGCCTAGCCCAGCACGTTCTCCCTCCCGGTAATGCATATTAGCCTACTTGCTGGAGTCCCCCTACTTGCCTCTCGAAGTAGTGCATATTAGCATTCGTATTTGTTAATTTTTCCAGAGCTAAGTAACTTTGGTTATATTTTTCAATATTATTTTACCATACTTCCAGACTAAGTAACCAGATTATCTATACTATAATGCACCACTTCAAATTATACTCCGTCCACCTAAAATTACGTCCCCCGCTGAGAGTCTCCGGTCTTTGTGCACCCAGAAAAATGTACCCAACAAATTAACTTCATAGAAATCAAGGGCTCATAACATCCTTCTTAGGCTTCAGCGCGATCCGATGGACAGCGCGGCTCCCAGGCTTCAACGCGCGCTCGATCGTGGGGCGTCGGGTCTTCAACGTGATGCCTCGCAGAAGCCGAGCCTTCATCGCGCACGTCCGGAGAAAAAACCGGCGCAAAAAGGGCTCCCGACGCCCGCCTGCTCCCTCTCCGACGCCGTCGGCTGCCGATCGCCCACCTGCTCCTGCATTTGCGATCTCCGTCGGACCAGGCAGGGACGGTGGGGACTGCGCCTGCCGCTCCTCCTGCAGTTGCGGTAAATCTCCTTCACCATCGACTGCCCAGGCATTGGCGATTTGGACGGATGAGAAGGGCAACCTAGGGCTACCGCGTCGGATCGGCCACGTCCTGCAACGAGCATCCCACCAGGTCGAGGTACCACCAGATCAAGGTACGAATCAGCCTCGTAACTGCATATACGCTTGCTGTAGAGATTAATCCAAGTAATAGATTCCTGCCGTGTGCGTATGCAACTTCTTCAATCCTCCTTGCAAGTTTGGTTTGGCCTCCCTTGATCTTCTGCTTCCAATCCAAGCACACCACGTACACATGGTTCAGGAACCAGAGATGACGCCACGTACGTCTCAGTTTTCAGTTTATTCTTAGTCAATGAGATACTGATGCATCGTATACATTTAGATATGCCTGATGTCTCTTGGATGTTCAGAGGCCTGCAAGCCTGCAACATTCTTGTTCTTCAGTACTATTCCAATCTTGTTCACCTGCAGTGCTTTCAGGAGCCTGTGTGTTACAAATAATTATGTCATTATCCAGATTAAAAAATTGTTCTAAAAAAATAAAGTTCTTGTTATGAATATCTTCACCTCCTGCATCATTCAGTTACTAGAACCCCAGTTTTTTTTTACCTTTTAAATGCTTGAGTTGTCCTAATTTTAGTATAGCTGTATTACGATGTTGTTTCACCTGTTAGGTCGACCACTTCATGAGGCATTGGCTTCTTCAAAACACTTTCAGCCCTTTTGTTTTGCCTTTTCTCTGAAATTTTTTGCCAAAATAATACTGATTCATCACTTCATAGATTTTCATGAGCAACTTTGTCTCTATTTTCATGAATATCTGGTCTCGCTATTTGCAAACTGAATTGACTGCTAACTTCAACTTGTCCATATTTGGTCTACCTGTTTGCAGAGATGCATGTTCAAGAAATATTTGAACCAATTTAATTTTAGAGCATAAACTATAGAAATTAAATTATGGTGTAGTTCTGTTACATTAACCTGAGAGTATAAATAAACCTAAAAATCAGATGTATCAGATCCAGTCATCTAATACCAGGTAGTAGATTAAGTTCGCCTTGATGTTAATTTTTGGTTCCTATAGCAAAGTTGCAAATACCTAATACTGTCTACACCGAGAGATACACGCCAAGCGCTAAACGATATCACCAACATCACATGTATGCTTTCATAATGTTAGAAGAAATTTTTTTAAGGTAATTTAATATGCATACAAATTATTTCATATGAATATTGCTTTAAATTTCATTAACTACATAGCAATGAGTAGTATGAATTATCATGTTTGTATAAAAAGACCCAAAATTTTAGTTTCGTTCTAGGTCCAGAAAAACTTAGGACCGGCCCTAGACGCAATGCTTCATCCTCTTGCTCCAGCCGCTTAACCCCGCCACCAACGCTCTTCTCTCCGACCGCCACGAGGATCCAAGCGTTGAGGTGAAGGGCGCAGGGGGTAGGGCATGGCGCCACAACACTCCATCATCTCTTCCCCTTATTGTAGAGAGGCCTCGTGCCCTAACCCCAGTTCGAATTTGACTCCCACTGATTCCACAATTCTCAAGGCACCACGGGGGATGAGAATGCAGTGCGATGCAAGGTGTGGTGGCACACATCAATGCCGACGGATCGACAAGCCGCTCACCGTGGTCCGCGTTGCCGATTGCCTCCCGATCGACCACGGCTACGACAAGGTGACGCGACTTGTCCTCCCTTGCTTTCGGTCGTCTGATCGGTCTGTCTGTTCCCTTTTTCCATCTGTATTTGGCTTACTATGGACTAGGTTGTGGTTAGGATGCTAGAGTAGTCAGGTCTATATGTGTTTATGTCTGCTATGATAAAGTAATTTTTTTAGAAAATACTATGATAAAGTAAATCAGTTGTTGTATGATTGAAACAAAGTTTTTCACTTGATGAGTTTCTCCAATGTAGTGTAGTGCTGATGCTGGTGACTCTGTGTAGTGAAATTTGCTATTGAGGTCATGCGATTCAGCGTAATCGTTGCATTGCATGCTGTGGTTTTGTGCTCTGCCCCAACTTATATTCATATGTTAGGACTTAGGAGAATCACATCAAGGGATGGGAAGGTAGTGGAAAAGCATGAGCACAGTTATATGTGACGTATTGGTTCTGAATGAGAATAAGCTTTCATGTCATGCTGCAACAATTTGCTCACTTAAATATAAAGTAATTTGATCGTCCTTCGGGTTGAACACAAGATAATTTATATTGTCCTAACATAACCCAGTTTAACTATTGTTCGTATCAGATCTATCCATATCTAGCTAAATATAAGGGCAATGCCTTCCCACGCTGCTGTCGCCGCTAGCCCGGTCGCTCGAGCCACACAAACTTGGTCGAGGGGACGCGCTCGCACTCCACCGCCACCAGGATGCCTGAACCCGCACGCTGCTTGGCAAGTGCTAACAAGTGCCTCGCCTCTAAGGCCTCCAGGCTTTTCATCTTATTAGCTTCCTCGAGGACAAGCCTATAATTCTGTTCAGGCAGTTGCTGCAGCCTCGGACGACATGAAGGCATGAGATATCCTGAAGGAAAAATTTATCTTTCCTTGTTTACAGAAATGGAGCTTGTAAAATATGGAATGTGTTAGGAGTCGGGCACATTGTTATTGGATATTTTGTTGTACACTCATTTATTTTTTAGAGGTTTGTTAGATACATATTCCATGATCAACAACGTGGACAAGTAACACATGTTTGCTGATAATCTATATGCACTAACTGCACTTCATCTTTTGGCATTTAAAATGCTATACCTGTTAGTAAACAATTCTATTTAACTGAAGGTACCTAGAGGATGCATAGGCAAGCTTATTCGTTTGGCTCAGAACCTTATTCGTTTGCTTAGCACTAGCTTGATTTTCTAATGGTGCTTGAAACGACAATGGATATACTATGAAAAAAAATATCACCATTTGTTTGTTTTCATGTGCATCCTTAAAATGAAGTCGTAACGTTAGCACGGGCATTATACTAGTTTTTATAATAACCGACGCTCAAAATTCATAACTCACCAAGGCGCTCACACGGGATGCAGCCCAGCCTGACCAGGCAAGCCAGCAAGCCTGCACCGCATGGGCCACGCATGGAGGCCGGCCTAGGTGCCTGCTCGCTGGAAGCAGCTTTGTCCACAAAGTGAGAAATAATAATAACTCCGTTTAAAATTTATATAGTTCATTTGATTTTTTTTAGTTTTAAATTTGACCACTCATATTATTTAAAAATTTATACAAAATATCACTTCTTTCGTTGGGGCATGATTTATTGATAAAAGTTCTTTAAGAGTGACTTAAATTTGACTATGTTTGTACAAATTTTTTTAATAATACGAGTGGTCAAACTTTGGGTAAAAAAGTGAAATGAATTATAATATAGTACAAAGAGAGTATAAAAAAATGGTGCAACTAAAAGAGATCGAACTAGTGACCCCTAGACTGCAAACTATTTATACCACTCATATGGACTTCAATTTTGTGGACATACCATACATGAACTACTTTGTGTTATTCTGGAATATCAATGTTTATTTAAAACAAGCCTTTATGTTTTCCCAAAAACATAACACATGCCTTTATGGTAACAATTTTTTTTGTTACAAAATATTTGTAAAAAAAGATTAGAATGATTTTAAGAAGGTGACAATATATATGGACTACCTAAAAATGTTGTTTATTGAATTACCATAGAATAAATGTAATAATATCTAAAATTGGAAAAATTTACAAACATGTATGACATCATGGTTTCATGTACAATCATTACATAAAAATTTCAAATAATTTTCATAAAGTACTACATATTAT